>JBCNJP010000010.1:2751387-2782387 GCA_039602395.1 Deinandra increscens subsp. villosa | reverse complement strand
TAAGAGTGTGGGTCCAAACTAAAACGACAAGCGCTACAATGCAAAGGTACTGAGAAATGGAAACCGAATCCAGCATTACTTTTAGCATGTCTCGTTTAACGACATTTGCATTCATTACCATTTCTTGAAGGAAAGTGTCGTCTGTATGATTATCATCATACCCAGGTTGCATACCTCCATAAGCAACTTTTCTCCACCTCCTTTGGGCTCTCTCCATTGTTGAGATTACCTATTAACCAACAAAACATCAAAGCATATTTATGAAATTCATTCCAATGGGTTAAAGAGTTGGGTAGCATTGGAAAGGTATGATTGCCTAAAATATCACATTCGTATCACTATTATAGATATCAAACCAAAACACAATCAATACAAACAATCAAACATATCCAGTAAAATCCTACTCGAATAGCAAGGTCTGGGGAGGGTTAGATGAAGGAAAACATTACCTTGATCCCAAAAGATAAAGAGGCCGCACCTAGGGAGTCCCCTGGTTCTGAAAAACATATTAGCAAAAAAACATACGTACAATAAATAGCAAGTAACAAATATCAAGAACCAGAAGCATAGAGAAGGTCTAGGTCAATTACCCTTCATAAAGGTCAACGAAAATAATTCCAGCAAAACCAAATGAAAGTCCATTTTCATGGTGGAAATGGAATGATAACCTAATTCCAAGCTAATTCTAGGCTTGCAATTGCAGTTTATTACTCTGTCTAATTCACATAAGGACTAAAATACATTATAATCTAAGCCCTAAAAACAAAATGCAAAAGAAATAACATAAATAAAAAACAGAACAATCATACAACTAATAGCTAGGTGATGATGAAGAACACAAGTAAAGGGAAATTTGCAGAATCGATAAATAACACAACATTAGCAACGAACAAAGAGGGAAAAACCCTAAAAACAAGAACCTTTTCACCTCGTAATCAGGAGCAGTTGCTAACTAAGAAAACCCCCAAATCTCAAACACAAACATTTAGCAACGAAATTGGAAGATCATGAAGGAAATATAGAAGAAGAAGAATGACTTACATAACATGTTAAAGGAAACAAGATTAACCAAAACACAACCCATGATATTAAAAAAGAGACGGTTCAACATTTAAAAATGCATACACACTAACTAATCCAAAAGAAACCTACTTAAGTATTCAGTATATTTAGTGAAATAATACAGTCTTGAACTCCAATTGGTCTCCTGACAATATCCCCTGATCTCCCCGATTACCTTGATGTGCATGAAAAATAAAGCACGTTCACGCCTAAACATAGCACTTAGTGGGAGGATAAATGAAAACAAATAATAATGGAATATCTAACAAAAATAGTTGAATAAAGATAACTGTTAACAAAACTGAACATGTAATATCGAAAACTAAAATCTGATACAGAACATATATTGTGTTAGTCATTCAATGATCAGTTTTAAGGTGACAGAGACTTCGATCTAGGATTTTTAATTAACTGTTAATAGTTGTGTGTTATTTCATAATCATGATTATTAACTCGATTTCAAAAGTCAAGTAATTGTTATGAAATTATTTAACAAGATATTTGGTTTCAACCTGGTAATGACGCCAAAAGCCATATTTTTTAACAGCTATTAACTTGCTAGGTTTAAAATGGTTTAGGCTCTTAACTTGTTCAACTTTTGGGCTAGTGGCTAGGCTGGAGAGCTGCTGTAATTTGCATTAAGCTACTAAACTAGAAAATTTATGTTGTGTGTACAAACACATTATAGGGGTATGAGGGTATCCTGAAGTCTCGTAAGTTTACAAATTATATTGAATATTTATGCTCATCCTCTTCACTCTTACTTAACAGAAAGGAAAGAAATATGTATTTTTATATAGTTGGTTTAACTTTGCTGGTCATCTTAATTAATGTTCATTTTCCAAATTTCAGTTTCAATACATGAAAACCAATTGGAATACAGAAGAACATAACAACAGAAAGGGGCATATTTATAAATACACTCTTCAACAGTTAATATCGAACCCTACCCTTTTAGTTCACTTGGATCCATATTATTCATAAACTGAGATGTGTCCCAACTCCCAAATAAAACAAATGAATAAAGTTTATCAAGTTACCAAATTTCCACACCAAAACAGGAGGGTGCAACCAACTGTAAAACAGAAAAATAGCCCAAATAAATAGGCGGCAGTAAAATCAAATCAGATTTAAGTGGATGGATGGATCGATCGATCCATACTTTTGGTTGAGAGAAAATGAGAGTATAAAGCTTACCTTCTAAAACCCGCGATGAGGACGATTGTGATGGTGGGTTGAATGGATGTGACAGATTGAATCGGAGAAGAAGGCGGAAGGAATTGTGCCGGAAAACTATTCGATGACAGATTGCAACGGAGAAGAAGGTGGATGAAATTGGAATCACGTCTTCTTTGTACAAAGCTTTGTTCGGAGGCAGCAGCAGCGGTTCTGGGGTGGGGATAGGTTTTGATTTGGATTTGTTATTATTTTTTATTTAAAAAATAAAGCTTCTATCTACTACACCTATTTTCTATTTGGTAAATAAATTTTAAAATTATACTAATTTATATAAAAATCTTGCTTTTTCAATAAATATAATTTCATTAATTCTTTTAAAATTAAATTAACTTTTATATAATATATAAAAAATTTCTTAGAAACTACATCATAAAATCAAGCATTTTTTATCTTTAATATGTGTATGATATTGATATATTTTTTCTTAAAAAAAATAAGCATTTTTAAAAAGTTTACAAACATGTGTATATAACTGTGTTATCATCGTAACACAATGTTATTAAATATTACAAACTACACAGTGCTATTATAAAGTTTATACAGAGCTATTATAAAATTTGTATATTTTGGTAGTACGTATAGTAACAAAATAATAGCACTATATTATTTTTATAAAAATAACACTATTTATTTGTAATATTTTCAACTACACAATAATAGCACTTTGTGTTTTTATACTACCAATGATATATAACATATTTTTGTAAACTCTTATTAAAAATGTAATTTGTTTAAAAAATATAGCAATATTATACACATAATAACGATAAAAATATTTGATTTTGTGGTGTAATTTTTTTTTTTTAAATATAGATTACATAAATGTTTTTTTAGAAAGGTTTATAGAATTAATATTTATTGAAAAAAGTTAATCACCCACATTACAATTTTTTATTGGTTCTTACGGTTTATACAATAAAAAAGGGTTTACATTTGATCCATCCTCGGAACCCCTACTCTATGTATTTAAGAGGGTGTTTGGGATTGTTTATTTAAATGTAAAAATGTTTTTCTTCGAAAAATATTTTTTAAAGAGAAGTTTTCGTAGGTTCATTTATTATTTTTTACATAAGTTTATTTGATTTATAATAAAGAAAACGATTGTGTCATATTATTAAACATTTACTTTCTTTTTATTGGTTAACACTTTATTCAATTAAATTTCATTTATTTTGAGACTTATTTTATAAACCTAATTGTTTACCATTAGTCATTTGGCTCAATGGTATTGGTGATGAGGGGAAGACTTGGGACTGAAAGGTTACAAGTTCGATCCCTGAGTCTGACAGGTTTTCCACCCGGCCTTTAGAGGAGGTGGTTTTTCCTGGGAATTGGCTCAACTGGTGTGTAAATAGTCTTAGTTGGACGTTCCAAAAAAATAAACCTAATTGTTTCGATTAAAGATAGAGTTAATTACGGATTGCGCGTTCCTGTGGTTTGCAAACCTTTTTTGAATTGAGTCCAAAGGTTCAGAAATTGTCATCTGGAAGTCTGAGGTTTGTATTTCTTTGCTATTTGAGTCCCTGAGCTTAACAGAGTTAAAATTTTCTGTTAAATGGAATGGTATTATAGTAATTTTACACATCAGGGACCTGTTATGTATTTTTTTGTCATGTCTACTTGAAAGGGGCCTGAAACGGAACATTCCATAATTAAAAGGGCTCATTAATTAATTTCTGAACCCCCTCCCCCATCATAAACCCTCCGCCGGCTAACCCAAAACCCCATCACCGCCTCCAAATTCTCCGGCGACGAGCTCATCTTCAGCTACATCTCCATCCCATTCTCCTTCGCCGTCACCCGAAAATCCAATGGCCAGACACTCTTCAACTCCTCCTCGGATAAATCCACATCGTACAATCCAATAATATTCAGAGACCAGTATATCTATATCTCAACATCTCTCCCAACCGCGTCGTTGTACGCGCTCGGGAAGAACTCGCAGCCCCACGGGATAAAGTTGTTCCCGAACGACCCGTACACGCTGTGGATGACGGATCAGTCGGTGATTAATTTGAATATGGATCTTTACGGGTCGCACCCGGTGTATGTGGATCTGAGGAATGTGGGCTGGTAGGCGTGTGCTCATGGGGTTTTGCTGTTGGATAAGAATGGCATGGATGTGTTGTATAGAGGGAGTTCGTTGACGTATTTGCGTACTTGTTGGAGCTAGCGGACTTGTCGGGGCGTTTTCGGGTTTTCGCGTCGGTGCGAAACGGTGAACAAACCTAGTCCCATTGTGTTCGTGACGTCGAGACGGGTCGAACGCGATTTGTGGTCAAGTACAACGACCGAAAATTGAGCTAGAAGTGTCGCCGACGATGGGGAGATTACTTCATTTTTCTGGTTCACGTTTGGTAATTTGAGGAAGACGATGACATCATGATGTGGTCAACACCAAATTAAATGTCACCCACGATATATACGATTCACGTTCATATTGGAAATGCTATTGTTTTAAATAAATTACAAAACAGTTCAAATTTTTTAATATATTACAGAATAAGTTCCTTAAGCGCAAATTGACTGAAATACCCCTTTCACTTAACAGAAAAAATTAACTCTGTTAGGCCCAAGGACTCAAATAGCAAAGAAATACAAACCTCAGACTTCCAGATGAAAATTTCTAAACCTTTAGACTCAATTCATAAAGTTTTGCAAACCACAGGGACGCAATCGGTAATTAACTCTTAAAGATATTATAATTAAACAATAATTCTTATATATTATATCAGGAAGATATGCATTTATAGAAACATACTTTGGTAAAGTATAACCCCTAAAATTAATCTATATATACTAGCGGACAATCACTTTTGTGTTTGTAATGTCACACCCCAACCGACGAAGGAATATGTCAGGGCATGATGACTGTCCAGATGCTCATGATAACTAAATTAAAGTTGAAATATACTTAAACATGCATTCTTATTCATTTATTGAAATATTTTACAAACAGGAAACAAACAAAACATAACCAACATAAGTATTGTAATTTAAACGTCTTTTAACTAGGTCCAGCACCCTATAGTGATCATATACTGGCTCAAACATGATTTCCTGCAACATGTATAAGATAAAGTGTCAACTACTAAAGTAGTTGGTGAATAAACACATGTTTATTATATAATATTAGTATAAAGCATGTGATCTATGTGTTAAGTGAATATTCAAAGAATATAATAAACAAGTAATGAAATAGAGCAAATAAAAGCGTATCAAACCCTTGATAATTAGGTTTCCAATCACCCATTGAAAATACGTTTCAATTTACTGGGTGAGTTGTCATACCAATAGATCTATTATTGTTACCCCGGCTCGGTGTGTTAACGAGTACGCTTAGAGTTTGAGTTTGAGCACAACAACAGCAATAATCCAAACAAGTTCAACACATCTAGAACACACATAACGAGCATAGGATTCGCATTTTGTTTTAGAGAAATAAATATAGTGTTGGAGCTTTAGATAGAGATACATATTGCACCCCAAAGTAATAAAAGAGAAAGGGGCTATGAATACTCACTTGATAAGGAGATAGGATATAAGAGATACGTCGAATTGGGAAAGATAAGTAACTTGGAGGTTATCCTAATAAATCAAATAAGGTATATGAATATAGGAAATCAAAATGAACCAAGTTCCAAGTATTCGAGGAATGTTATATTTGATTAAGTCAAAAATACCATTTTACCCTTTTATAGGTAAATTAGGGTTTAGTGATAATATGAAGACGTGCATTTCTATAAGTAAACGCTCACCCTGGGATCACCCAGTGAGGATTTATGTGACACTCTCGCTTTGCCAGAAACCCTAGAGTACAGGCGTCTACCCTTCCGGTCCGCACGAACTTCTAAGTATCCGATTTAACTCGGTATTTTTAATACTTTATTATTTATCACTTTTTGAACTCATAAGTACTTATTATATACATAATTAGGATTTAATGTTAAAAATTCAAGTCTCAATACTTTTCGGTTTATTTATTATTAAATAAATATATTCAAAACCCTAATTTTGGTAAAATAATTAAATAATTTCCAAACTCATTAGATTTTGGTAAAAACTTAGAGATTTATTCATAATATTATATTATGATATTCTTGAAAATATGAAACCTTAATTCAATGTCGTTTATCCAGTTTTGATAAAATAATGACTTGAAAACCCTAATTTAAGCATAAATATTAAATAAATATGAAAACTCATTAGATTTTAAAATAAACTTAGAGTTTTATTTATAATAATATATTATAATATTCTTAAAAATAACAAACCTTAATTTAACATTGTTTACCCAATTTTGGCAGAACAACGACATGAAAACCCTAATTTTGACCAATTTTTAAATAAAATACCAAACCTTCTAAAAAATTGAAATTAACTTAGGGCTTTCTTAATATACATTATTTTAAGATTACCTACAAAAGTTCAGATCCTAATTCCAACCTGATCACCCAATTTTTACAAAACAAGCTCAAGAACCCTAATTTTTAGCATAGTTTTAGAAAGCATATTTAGAGATCGATTTAGCCAAAACTGAAAGAGGTTATTTTAGACCTTACCTAGAGAAGCTTCACTGCTGAATTTCAGATCCTAACTTTTCTCCGATTGCTCGTATTGCTCCGACGAAGTTCCGGTTCGTTTTTAGGGTTTTTGGGTTGTAATTCACGAAATTGGTGAGGATTATGGACTAATCAAGCTCCCTTTTATAGTGTTTGAGGTCGCAGGAGGTTAAGACACGTTGCTATCGTGACAATTCGATCAAAACAACACGTATGGAGGTCCAATCGTGGAGAACAAGTCGAAAAAACAAATCTGATAGCAACCTGATGATGATTTGGGCGTCGGTACGCGACGGTGGGAGGCCCAGGCTTCGCGACCCGTGAAACATTTTGACAGTTTGACAGTTTTGGTCCCTAAGGTTTATTAATTGCATTTTGACCTCCAAACTTCTATGAAACTGTTATTTTATGCACCAAAACATTATAAAACATGTTTATAAAATTTTTAAGGCTCGGGACATGCTCAATGATATACGGATACATGCGTTTTATAACTTCTAATAATTTGCACTTTTAGTCCCTTAACTTTTGTTTTATGAGCTTTACCTTTCTATCCTTCGATGTAATCAATGTTTTAAGTTTAACATGATATTAGAATACTTTCTTAAGATTTACAAGGCTCGGGATACGTTTAACGAGGTATACAGTATTTACTTTATATATATTTATTTATATAATAATTGTTAAAAATATGAAAAATCACCAAAATTTATCAAAATTCATCATAATTCATCGTATTAATTTGTGATGTGGAATTCTTTAAATAAAATTTTATGGAATAATAAAATGAGAATTTTTGGAATGTACGAACTCCCGGTTAATACCGAAATCGTATGGAAAATCGTATTTTTGCTAATTTTGTTTTAAACCGCGATTTTTTTGCGAAACCTCACATACATTTACTTGTGTGTATGACTAGTATTACCCACAAGTATTATATATGTTTGGAATGCTAAAGTTTTCCGGTTTTGCATGAATAACAAAAAACGATCGAGTTATGGATCCGATTTGCGATAAATTGAAACCTCGAATGTCATGAATATTTGATAACGGGTGTCATGACCGCTATACAAATAATCCTAACTATCTATAGACAGGGTAAGTCGGGTATCAATCCAGTAGAGTTGGTGGTTATTAGCGACTCTAATTTTCTTAACCTAAGTACTGTCACTACTCAGATTAACTACACTAAATGCTAAATGACTTAAACCTAATAACAGAAAACGTAAATTGCCTCTTGGGTGTTGAAACTGATTTATATTAATTCTAAGAAAACTAATTTTAACTCGATTGAGAAAATAGTATTAAAACCGTGACAACCTCAGGATCCCAGTTAGCTAATTTATAATCCAATTAAGTTATTCTGTTCAACTCAATTCAACCAAACATTCAGATTACATATGAGCTAAGTATAGTCCTAGAGCTATGCTATGAAAGGTAGTCCGGGAGCGGGGTTGAACATATGCAATCAAAACGCAAGATAAATAAACTTAAATTGAACATCCATATGAATCAAACAGTGTCACTATGTTTATAGAATCAGAAAATAGACAAAGAATAACTGAAAAGAATAGTAATACGCTAACCATTCACCGTTGAGTTCACTCGGACTTAGCCGGACATCACAAACATCGTTGAATCATTAAAAACTAAGAAAATTATCAAAAACCATGAAAGAATGCGTCTCTGGAGAGTTCTGGTCGGCCACAGCCGAGATTGGGTGTTAAGAACCCTAAAAAATAAGTTTAAGATGTCTAAATACGAGCCCCGACCGAAAATTACTATTTTATGCCAACTTATGACCCTCGCTAAACGTGATTATGATCCCATGAATAATTATGTATTAATCACCACAATATATACTTGAGTATTTTACATATGAGTCCCTATACATTTGACTAATCACATAATCATACAAAGTAGATGCTAATACGCCCCCGCAGTTCGAGCGGTAGGGGAATGGACGCTCAAACTGTCTCGAAAAGATTCAAAAAGAGGTCGTGGTAATCCTTTGGTGAAGATATCCGCAAACTGATAAGCGGATGGGACGTGTAGCACGCGTATGTGACCAATACGAACTTTCTCCCGAACAAAATGAATGGTGATCTCTACATGTTTAGTACGCTGATGCTGTACTGGATTACTGGATAAATAAACTGCGGAGACATTGTCACTGTGACACTTCGGTCAACCCATATGTATTTTATCCGACCCGTTTTTAATTCGGATTGTAATCATGATCTTGAATCAATAAAGAATCATATTATAATTTATTATCACAATTATGTTATATGATTCATAGAAATTATTTCTAAATCTAAATTCAAATTCTATCTCAATCAATTTCGTTATTTAAGTTAAAAACTAGACAACTTTAGCAAATCCAAACATGTATTATATTTGTGTGTAATACTAGTCACACATACAAATAAATACTAGTGAGGTTTTATAAAAAGTTGGAGGTTTATGACAAAAATAATGAAATTTCGGTACTTTACACGATTTCGGTATTAACCGGAGGTCTCGTAAATCATCAAAATCAAAATATTTATACTCCAAGATTATAAATATAATGAAAATATATTTTATGAATTTTTGGGGGTAAAAGTGTCAATTTACTAAAGTTCGGGGGCTATAATTGCAAAAATGAAACTTTAGGGACTAAAAGTGTAAATCTGTCAAATTCACTTTGAGGCGGTACACCCCAAATGTCTAAATTCTGGACGGTACGCCCCAAAACGTGCAGACGTGTTTCTAGGTTGTCTTCGTGTTGCAGCCTCGTTTTTTCCCTCCAAAACGTGTCAATTCGACCGATTAATCACCAGGACTCGTGTCTTAACATCATTTCGTCCCTGTTAGTATAAATACCAGCTTTAATCATTCAAAATCAATATTTAATTTGATGAATCAATCCTCTAAAAACCCTTAAATTGTACCCGAACCTTCTCTGCTCAAATTCGGTTGATCCAGGAGCTCTCAAGGTCTCGTTTTCTGCAGTCCTCCTCTATTTGGTACATCGAACAAAAGCCCTCTATCAGTTTCTGTTCATATCGTTCTTTTAATCAAATTCCAGATTTGCTTAAAAACTAGGGTTCTTGAACTATTTTGTTAAAATTAGAATAATCTGTTAGGAATTTGGAGCTGTAATTTTGGGGATCTTCATACAAACACATAACTAAAGAAACCCCTAATTCAATTTCACAATTGGATCACAATTTTTTTCCGGGTAAAAACGGTGTTATACGACGTTATAATGCTAAAATTTGGAAAATGGTTATGAGTTTGGGTCTCAAACTTTAGGGGATATCTTTGTATACTATCAAGATTAAAACCCTAAATTTTTATCTATTTTCAAGCACGTTTGATAATATTCGTAAAATTGATAAATACAAATATTTGTTAAAAACATATATATATATATATATATATATATATATATGATCATAAATTACTATTTGATATTATATGATTATATATATATATATATATATAATTTTATAAACATTATTATCAATATATACATATATATATGTATTTCATAAAAAATATATTTATATTTAAAAACCAAAACAAATGTATATATATATATACTTAAATTTTATTTATTAAAAAAGTATATATATATATATATATATATATATCAAAATCTATAAACATTCATAATCTATATTTTATGGAATGTCATTTCTATAAAACTATTTAGAATTCGTGCGGACCGGAAGGGTAAACGCCTGTACACTGGGTTTCCTGGCATAGGTAAGGATGTCGCATAAATCCCTCGTTGGACCTGGTAGACTTACCTGGGGATTCCTGGAGTGAGTGTTTACTTATAGGAAAACGCGTTTTCATATTATCACTAATCTTTATTTTAATCAAAACAGATATAGTCTTTTGACATAATAATAATACATGACACTCTTCAAGAACCCTGTCCAATTGGAACTATATTCTTTGTATTTATTTAGCCTATTTATGTTAATAGGCTAATCTCAAGGTCTATCATTATCACTCTCAGTGTTATCATTCATCCTCAATCCGCTCTTCATGTGAGTACTCGTAGCCCTTCTTCTTTTGTTATTTGGGGTGCAACATGTATCCTATGTCAAAATCGTTACTCTTTATTCTTGATACAAAAACAATGCGATTATATGAGTATTTGTGTGATTCTTGATATGCTTACTTGTGAGACTTGATACGTGAAACTTGAGACTTGAGGAACTTGAAACTTGCTAAACTTAAAACTTTATTCTTGCGTAAACATTAACAACACCAAGCCTTTGGTTCATTAATAGCTATTGGTTGACAACCCACATAGGATATTGAGACGTAATCTTGTCTTCAAATAGGTGATTGGAACCTAAATTGTCAAGGTTTGTTTTACGCGTTTATATCTTGCCTCTAATACTTGTTTGTCATATTCTTAATCATACACTTGGCACGTTGATCGCATAATTTATACTTATACTTAATATTAAACCTATGTGTACTCACCAACTCATTGTAGTTGACATTATTTTATACATGTTGCAGGAAATGCTACTTGATATTTCGGTTGTGTTATCACGCTAGGCATTGTTGGACCTATGTGTTATGTTTTGTAAGATATTGATGTTTATGAAATAAAATGGCATGATTAAGTATATCGCAACTGTAATTTATTTGGTTGTGAGCATCTGGACAATTTATCACGCCCTGACATTTTCCTTCGTGGGTAGGGTGTGACAGTCACAGTATACGACTGTGGCAGTACAAAGAGGGACCTGTAACTCAAGTAATAAATTTCTCAACCAACTAACCTCTGCTACGACATGAGCAATTGCACGGTATTCGGCTTCAGCACTGGATCTAGAGACAGTCGACTGGCGCTTAGAAGACCAAGATAAAAGATTATCGCCCATAAAAACGCAATAGCCTGAGGTGGAACGTCGTGAGTCAGGACATCCACCCCAGTCCGCATCAGAATATGCCATGAGCGAGTGAATAGGATTGACCTTCAGTCGGATCCCCTTATCTAATGTACCCTGTAAATAACGCAAGATGCGTTTCATGTAAAGAAAATGTGGCTCCCGTGGGGCATGCATAAAAAAGACACACCTGTTGAACAACATACGTGATGTCAGGTCTCGTAAAAGTAAGATACTGAAGAGCTCCGGAAAGACTCCTATAAAGCGAACCATCCGGTAAAAGAGGACCATCTGTAGCACTGAGTTTCGAATTGGTGTCCACGGGTGTGGCTAACAGACGACAGTTACTCATGGATGCACGCTGTAATATCTTCTGAGCATACTGTGTCTGATGGAGAAATAAACCCGACTGGTGATCACGTGTGACAGTAATCCCAAGAAAATGATGTAAGTCCCCCAAGTCGGTCATGGCAAATTCCCTCGAGAGGGTGGAGATAAGAATCTGAAGAAAACCTGCATCTGAAGCTGTAAGAACTATATCATCCACATATAAGAGTAAATATGCAGTGTATGTGCCATGCCGGTAAATAAAAAGGGATGTATCACACTGGCTGCTCTTGAACCCCTGTTGTAATAAAAAGGTAGAAAACCTGTTATACCACGCTCTTGGCGCTTGTTTGAGACCG
Organism: Deinandra increscens subsp. villosa; assembly: GCA_039602395.1. Taxonomy (NCBI): domain Eukaryota; kingdom Viridiplantae; phylum Streptophyta; class Magnoliopsida; order Asterales; family Asteraceae; genus Deinandra; species Deinandra increscens. The sequence goes on along the minus strand of JBCNJP010000010.1, from coordinate 2,769,934 downwards.
TATAAAGACCGTTTCAATCTGCACACAATATCTCGATAAGACTGACCAGTAAACCCTGGGGGCTGCTACATATAAACTGTCTCAGCAAGATCCCCGTGTAAAAACGCGTTTTTAACATCCAACTGGTGAATTGACTAGTTTCGTGACACTGCCAAAGATAAAACCGTGCGAAAAGTAGCCGGTTTAACAACCGGACTAAACGTCTCCATGCAGTCAATACCAACGGTCTGGGATTTTCCATTAACTACTAACCGTGCCTTATAACATTCAAGAGAGCCATCAGATTTGTACTTATTCCTGAACAACCATATGCAACGTATAATCGGTTGACCAGGTGAAAGTCGACGGCAGGGGTTAGGAAACTAGGGTTTTTTTTTGTGTTTTGGCTCTGATATCATAAACGTGATTATGATCCCATGAATAATTCTATATTAATCACCACAATATATACTTGAGTATTTTACATATGAGTCCCTATACATTTGACTAATCACATAATCATACAAAGTACATGCTAATACTCGCGTGTCGCGAGGGATTTTCTTTAGCTTTCTGTCGCACCACGATGCGCTTCTTTTCTTCGAATCTTCAATTAGCGGCAATTGTTGTGTTCACACTCCACCAAAATAATTAATCCCATTCCATGCTGAAATCACGTGACTCTCAATCCATACAATTCTTTTGCTTTGTGTTACTCTTGTTTACTTCATGAGTGACATCGTTGGGTCCCCTTTATTTTCCTCTAACTCATGTCTTTAGTTACCTTCCAGCTCATTCACGATGCACATCTGTTTCCCAAGTACACATTTAGGATTTTTACCAATCTATATCTATATACTATATAAAAGAAAAGATGGATGCTGAGGTGGCATCACCACAACCCTCCTCAGCATCAATTTCCCGCCCAAATCACCACAACTAAATCATACGCGGATCTTCATTTACATATACGCGGACCCTTTAAGAAAACCCGACCCATGCTTTAATTGTGGCTTATATACAACAAACCCTAATTTCATCCTCAATCTATTCATCGAAATATCCCCCTCTCAATCTGCTCTCCTCCGAATGATCGCCTCCATCAATCACTGAATGTAACGAAACCCTAAAAATCGATGCCAGATGCAATCGTCTTCTAAAATATCTCCACCGCCTCTTCAAAATGCGATGCCAGCGGCTGTTCATCATCATCCCCATCGCATCGTTCGATCTCTTGCTCTGATGTTCATCTAGGTTTGCATTCGTTTCGCTCACCATATGGTAATTTTTATTGAATGATTCACGATTCACGATTATGCTTTATTTGCTTTAAATGCTCAGTTGTTATATATCGAATTCACTATATTCTAATTTGATGCTTCGTATGTATAACCATAGAACTTTCATTAATTTTAAACCAATTCAACATTAAACAAGAATTTGGAGGCTTAAGTTTCTCCCAAAAGTTTTGGATTTGAGAAGCTGCGAGAAGGGGAAGAGATGCATACGAATTTCAATTTATGAAATTTTGTTCAATCATGCTTCAATTCCATATCTAATTTGGAATGATTTCAAATTGATAGTGCGAGAAACGACTGGATTCTTTTTTAAAATCATATTGTACACACAATCATTCGATGATCCGTTTGCAAGACGACTGGGGTTACACTTGCCCCGTAAATTCTAATGGCAAATGTGGTTTCACCAATTGAATGTTTTCATCTTTTTACTAGGTTTGTGATTTTTTTCTATGCTTCTCTTTTTGTTCTTCCCTGATTTATTCATGACGTTTTCCCCCTTTTAAGGTTTGTTGACCTTTTATATATGAATAACAATTATTAGCTTGGTGATATCTTTTTGATATATTTTTGTTCAGCATCCCTCTCCCTGCGTGTATGGGGTTCATTTGATGTTAACGATGGTCTTCTCATGGTAAGAAAGTTTGTTGCTCTTTCTTTTTGCTTCTTTATTGGTTTGAAATTCCATTTTAATCGTATGAGTTTGTGTATACATAACTACAGTCGCGTGATTGACATATTTAATTTGTATATTGCATTTATTGTAATTCCTCATTGAAAATTTGGATTATTAAAGTTATCTTTTTAGTTTTGTGTACTTCTGATCTGGTTTTCCAGTTTTGTGAAAAGGTTTGGAAAACATAACAATTGTTGAGTTTCAAATGAAAAAAGAAGACATAAAGGTTAGATCATGGCTACGGTGCAAGAAATATGACACACTCTATGATTTTGCAAAACAAGTATGCTACAAACTTGTGATATTAATCATTTCCCACCTCAAATGTATTCTCCATTCAATTTAAGTTATATATTGAAACGGTGTGGTAATTGTGAAGAGGGCTTAAAACAATATTGAATCTTTAGTAGTTCTGAAGCCTGGAGATAATCAAATGATTGTAGGAATCATCACCGAATGAGGTTATCTCATTTCTTTTAGACATGAATACATGATATGTGTATATGAAAACTGATTTTTGTCATAAAGATGGTAATAATTGAATTGATCATAATGTCTGGGTTAGAAGAACAATCTCTGTCCAGATTGTTATAAGGTTAGAGATTATCTTATAAAATATTTAAATTAAATTGTTCCAGATTGTTTTACACATTGCACAAGGTTGGAGTTTCTAGACTATTTCACTATGCATTTTGTATATGACTCTTATTTATCATTTATTCTAATTAACAGAGTTCTAAAGGGTCAAAATTAGAACAAATAAATATATTAAGATGGAGTTTTGTTGACCACATATTACACTTTTTTGTTTTCAGATAGCTTACAGTGAAGATAGTTATGCATGAAAGCTGAAACGTGAAGGTCAAGAATGTTTGTTTACTTATAACTCAGAAGCTATGTATTTAAAGACTGAGTTACCGGTTAGCACTCTAACTCAGTTGTTGGCAAAGGAAAATTTTACCCAATTTAAATTAGTTAAAAATACACTGAACTATTAGAGTATTAAATGTTAAGAAGCACAATCTTACTATATTTCACATATGATTACAAACAATTTTAAGTTACATTATTCATTACTAAAATATATATTTAGATGGCATATGTACACCCAGAATTAGAATAAAATTTTGAGTTCGGTTTGAGTTTTAGGGATGATTCAATGTAGCGAATGATAAAGGATAGGACAATCCTTTATTATTGCAAGTTTGCAACATAATTATAAGAACCAGGGGCTAAAATGTGATAGTCAACTGATTTAACGAGAAGCTTTATCAATCTCAGATTGGTTTACTTTTTCATCTCATATTTTGATTTCTTTATTGATTATTTAATCTTTGTTTTACCATTTGTAGTTATCGATGTTGATAAAGACAAGGAGTTTGATGAAGATGCAGTTCCCATAGGACCTTCAGTAGTATCCGAAATCAAAAAGTTTATATCATGAAGAATCTGAAAATCAAGGTATGTATTATTTTATATCTGATGGCCTTCACTCTGTTTCCTTAGAACTATCGAATTGAGCAACAACTTAAGGTAATATATGGTTTGTGAGATTAGTTGTACTTGATTCCTTTGTTTCATTATCTTTTATGACAATGGTTTGTGAGGTCTTTATTGTTTGGTTATTTTTTAGCAGTGCTTTTTCAATCGATCACTTGAAATATATGTTTTCAGCAACAATTTAAGGTAATATATTTAAGTGTTCTATCTGTTGCAACATGACATTTCTTTTCCTATTTTCTTCATTAATTAGAAGCAATTGTGATGTGCAGCATTCAAGAATTAGCACAGCTTGGTTACTGTTTGGCAAAAAGGTGGCAGGGCCTTATCCTAACACGCTTATAATGATGTTCTTTATAAAAGTGCCAAAGTTTCATTTTTAGTCCCAATTTTATAGCTGTGGACTTTCAGGAAAGTCAACAATTTACTTACAAAGATTTCCCACTCTTAAGTGACTGTACACGTCCATGTAATCAACAGAGAAATATGCTTTGTAGATGTGAGGATTTCATTTTGTGTTGGCAATTGGGAATTTTCGTGGTGTAGAGGCCAATTTGGTTGTAATATAAAGAAGCAAATGGTAGTTTGGATTTTCTTTGGTTCTCTACATTTCTAATATGATATATAGTATGCAACCCAACATTAGACTATTCAAACATGAGAAGTTTCGAATGGAAATGAAGGATGTTTTATTATTTTGTATACAAGGTAATAGTATTTTAATGAATCTATTTAATTAAGCGTGTGACTATTGTGAGATGTAAACCATATATAAGCATGATAATACATATTTGGAGATGAGGATGATGCATTAAATGTAAAATTGATAAGAGAGAAAAGAAAAGGACCTTAAAGTGTCTTTTTAAAATTGCTACGAGAGGAAGAAAAAAAAAACCCTTAAAGTATTAGGGAAAGACAATGACTTATTATCTTTCCATAATAAGATTTTTATTATTTTAATGTTAACATCTTCATTTAATTTAAAATTGAAGTTTTAGAGAAAGACAATGACTTATTATCTTTCACTTTCCATTTATTCATTACAAGTGAACATCTTTCTTATATACTCTTTTACATTTTGCAATGTTATTGTTTGCCTTTAATTTTAATTATTGAATTATATTTGCTATAGTATATTATAATAATAATTACCTTTTTAAAAATTCCACCCATGCGTTGCATGGGTATCAAAAACTAGTATAACATATATACATAAATTGCCTCATTGAACATAAATAACTAACATAAACTAATATCTAACAATAATTATAACTTTTTACACCATTTGAACTCATTTACTCCATAACAAACAAAACATCAAAACTAATTAAATTAATATATTTTATAGCTAACTTGGTGTATTTAGGGGATGATTAATATTAAATAAAAGACACTTTTAAGCCGCTCATCAATATTTTGATTAAAGGATTTAATCATGAAATACATGAGATAATATAAAATGTGAAATGGTTCTTTATTGATTATCAACCATGATAGGAAACGAGTCGGGTATTTACAAATGGATTAACCGAAGTGTTACATGTAATAGGGTAATTGGTATCATAATTAATCCACTTATGTGTTTGTAATAAAGTAATTGGTATCATAAATAATCGATACACTTATGTGAAAAATACTATGTGTTTGACCCCAATTGAAAAGTTCTCGTAACGTCACTGCTAATGGATCCACTTGAAGGGAGGTCTACCATACGATGAGCTGATATTCTTGTGTACGGGGAACCACGCTTGTATGGATCTCATCGGAGTGTCACCTCCTTTAGGGCTCAAGAACAATGGGTTTGTTGTGGGTCAGGCTGCGCTGAAGGCAGAATCATGCAAAGTTACTAAACACGAAAAAACTTGTCTTGAGAATCAACATGTGTTTATCCCTGTTGCCTTTGATACAGTTGGCTTCCTAGCGCCGGATGTTGTAGAATTTCTAAACCGGGCTCAACGCGTCATGAATAGTAATTCCTCGACCCCCAAGACCCCAAGCTTTGTCTTTAATAGGATCGGTTAGCTATTTAAAAGGGGGTGGCGGCCCAACTAGTTACCCATTTACCCGTCACTTTATTGTAAATGTTTTGGGAGTATTAATATAGATTAACGGTGAAAGTTTAGATCTTATAAATCGAGCAATAGATGGAATTTAGGAGAAGTATGTAAATTATAAAGAGTTATATTCCGTGTTTAAAAATAATAAATATACAAAATCGCAACAAAATCACAAACGAAGATTCTAAAGTATGACCAATGTAGTTTTTGGATGTTGTTTGTTCTACTTTATTTATAATCGCCAAATGGCGCAAGGAGGAAAAGTGGGTAAGTGGAGAAAGCTTTCCAAATGTCTTCATCATCCTTTTTAATATTTTTATATCTCAAAACATGCAAATGGATGTAGTGATGTCTACATGTGGTTTACAAGAACATCAAGTTTTGTTTTTTTGCTGTTGTCTTTTGCTGTTGTATTATACGTTGAAACGTCAAACTCATTCACAATCATGGTCCAGTTGGACATCAAATACAACTTCAAACTAGTTTTCTTTTAACAACACCACATTTTCGAAGATTATTTATTATATTTTTACGTAGAATTTGAACCCATAACCTTTTAATTAGAAATCACATCAATTACTATAATAGTACCAGGTTACCCTTTGGGGACACACCCAACTAGTTGATATTACTTTGTAGGGATACTCTATTCCCGCACCATCTTGAACGGCCGTGTGCCAACACCTTGAATGGTCGTATGACATTTCTATTCCCACACCAGACTCTTTAACATTTTCAAACGCTCATCTATCTTTTTTCTAAATATTAAACGTCAAACGTTAAAAAAGTTAAAGTTTTAAAACGTCTCAAGACCAATCCATCCAATAATATCTTTGTGAACAACCCTCTTAGTCTGATTTAACAAGAGAGTACTGGTACATGTTTTGTGTCTAACTAACACTCATTTTCTATTGCATGCATTACATTATTTTACTAAGTTTACAATAAATTATATATTACATGCAGTCTTTGTATTGGTTAGTGTTTGGATGTTCTGCCGGCCGAATCTCATTAAATATTATACATTTATAGTCAAATGAAAGTATTCTGTAATTAGTCATTTTGTGTTGGTTGGTTTTCTATAAGTGTGTGATGGTGATATATATATATATATATATATATATATATATATATATATATATATATATATATATATATTTCATAGTGAGTTGAGAGAGGCAGGTGAAGTGAGTGATCATGAAAAGGGAGAGAAAAAGAGAGATTTGGGATTTTGAGCATGAGCTACCAGAAGGTGGTGGTGGTGGTCAGAAACTGATCCTAGGGTTAGATGGTGGGGCTACTAACACAATATGCATATGCATGCCAGTCATCCCTTTCACTCTAAACCATTCTCCACCCGTCTACGCCCGTGCTGTTGCCGGTTGCTCCAACCACAATAGCGTCGGAGGTACGTACCCATAAATCTCTTGTACATATCAATCATATGTTACAGAAATTAATATGTGAGTCTTTGTTTGTATATATATGAACCAAGTAACTTATTGAGGCTAGTTTTGCTCAACTCTTGTTTGGCTCATCATCCCATTGTTGAAAGTTTATCATAATTTTCATTTTGTGAAAATGTTTATAGATCGATATTATAATTTATAATGTCTATAACTAGTGTGGTTTCGAGTCACACGTGGCATCAAATTTGTATTTTTACTTGGGACGGGTTCACATCTTATAAAGTGGACGGATTTAAGGGTGTGTGTTCCTTGTTTAAAAAAGTATTATAATATAAAGAATCTAAAATAATCACATGTTGGTTTTCAACCAAGAGCATCTCAAACACACCACTTCACTTGGCATATCAGATTTCTACTCATCCTGCAAAAACACTCATTTTTACGTTAGTTTTCAAAGGGAAGATTTTACATTTTTATGTTAAGCTTTTCTGTACATATGTTTCACAGAAACTGCTGCAAGAGAGACACTAGAACAAGTTATGGCAGAGGCTCTTTCAAAATCACGGTGCAGTAGATCTGCTGTTCGTGCGGTATGCTTAGCCGTGGCTGGAGTTAACCATCCAACCGACCAGCAACGGATTTTAGATTGGCTTAGGTCACATTTCTTTGTGCATCAAAATTTAACTTTTTATCACATCCTAGCTAGGCTACGTGTTCTTGAAAAATAACCTGATACATGAATTGATGGCAAAAAATAGTTGGTAAGCATTTGAGTTTTGTGTTTTCTTGTTTCCATACTCAGTGACATATTCCCCAATGATGTTGAATACTTTGTTGAGAATGATGCTGTGGCGGCTTTGGCTAGTGGAACAATGGGAAAACTTCATGGGTGCGTTTTAATTGCTGGTACGGGAACCATTGCTTATGGATATACCGAAGATGGGAGAGAAGCGCGCGCTTCTGGTGCTGGCCCAATCTTAGGTGATTGGGGAAGGTATAACATGCTAAAGTTTACTTATTAGTTGGGGAAGGATTTTTAACCTTTTTTATAGTTAATGTGTCATTATTGAATAATATAATATTGGATGAATCAACTATATATGTAGTTTAGATGACTTTCAACTCTTTTGACCCGTTTGATTCATTGATCCATTTGGTCTGCTCACCCTTTAGCTAAGTGCTTTGGTTAGACCCATTTGAACCATTTATGACCAAAAACAACACTAATCAAATGTGTAATAAGGTTGATTTTTGGCGACTTTAAACTTGTTTGACTCTGGTTAACGTGTTCGGTGTTTCTCTACCACTTTAAGATTAAAAACAACCCAAATCCAAATAATCCATTTATACAATTAAAAGGGTCGAAATTGCTACTATTTTTTCGGTGATATATGAGATGATTGTGGGACATTTGTCATGTTCGCCTGCAGTGGATATGGTATAGCTGCAAAAGCTTTGACTGCAGTGATAAGAGCTTATGATGGGCGTGGTTCAGAAACAATGCTTACTAATACCATCCTGCATGAGCTCCAACTTTCTTCTCCGGATGAACTAATTGGGTACTTGTTTCCAACTTGTTATATGTTTTCTCTATAACTTCTAATTAGTTAGATTAACTAATCACCATATTTACTTCCAAATTGTGAATACCACTTGTCGTTTAAGATATTGTCGTGGTAAGCCTTCTTTTTTTAACTAGTTAAGTTGGTTGTAATCAGCAGAGGTGGAAATCTTGACCCATTTACTTATGAATGGGTCAATTTCGGTTATGATTTATCTCTAATGAGTCAAACACTTAAAATCAATAAAACTGAAACTGAATATTGTACAAAACCTCCTAAATATTGAAATGATATAATTTTCATTGTCATATTTAACAGATTAATTATGTTTATGAAAAGTATTGAACAAAAAAGTTTTTTGGGTCGCTCCCATCTAACCAGCCACATTGCTCAACTCGTCCATTTTGCTACCTCTAGTTGTGCTCACTGATTGATTGATTTATGCAGGTGGACATATGCTGACCCATCATGGGCTCGGATTGCAACTTTAGTCCCTATAGTGGTATCCTGTGCCGAAGTGGGTGATCAAGTTGCAAATGACATCTTGCTCCATGCTGTTCAGGAATTGGCTTCAAGTGTTAAAGCAGTTGTTCATAGACTCGGATTATGTGGTAAAGGTGCGCATCCAAACCAAGAATATATATAGTACGATTTAGGGGTTGACCTGTTAAGCACGTTTCTTTTTTAGTTCCATTTCCTGAAAAAATTGAAATTAAACGTAACCCAATTAACACATTAATTCATAACTAAACGGGTCGAAAAAGCAACATCTAGCATCATCTAAGTAATATTAGCATTTTACTTGTTTGGCAGATGGAAAGGATACTTTTCCTCTTGTTATGGTTGGTAATGTTCTTGAAGCCAGTAGTGGGTGGGATATTGGAAAAGAAGTAATTAGTTGCATTGCCAAGGACTTTCCTGGGACGCACTTAGTTCGACCAAAGGTACATGTTTTTACTTGTTAACCGACCCATAAACCTTCATCTTGCCACCTCCACTATGGGGTTGGGATTTTGATCATTTTCGCTAATTCCTTCAGGTGGAGCCTGCTGTTGGAGCAGCACTGCTTGCTTGGAACTATCTAATAGAACAATACCAGCATGAGCTTTCAGGCGTGGGCTACGATTAGGTGCCACGAACATTCCCATGGGTTGACTGCAACCATAAAAGTTGGGCATAATTGATCATGTAATGTGGTCACAAGTTGTATAGTAGTAGCAATAGCAAGGGAATATGACAAAAAATGTAGAGAAACTAAACGACGTACACTTAAAAAGATTATTTTCTGTTGCGTGATTGTTGTGATTTTATGTCTTATTTTGTGTTTATCTCACTTCATTTGTTTTAATATTTTGTAACTCCATCTTATTGAAAAAAGAGAATGGTATTATATATGTTTTTTGTTTCGTTGTTACAATCAAATTCCAAAGGCATATATCCAATTTTGTTCTTCTTTCAAATATGGTACGTGTATTACCCATAATCTTTATCAAAATTGGTGGGAAAAATTTAAGTGCTTCACAAAGGGTGATTACATGGTCTTGACCACAATTTGTGTGCGAGCATGCATCCGAACCACCGTTTCGTGGTCTTGAACCACGAATTGCCTAACTATTTTGTAGTATCTGAACCACCATTATGTGGTCCATGACCACAGTTTATGTGTGAGCCTACGTCTGAACCACCAATCTGTGGTCCAAGACCAAGGAAACATCCTTCGTTAAACACCTAAATTTTCTCCACCAATTTTTATAAGATTATTGGTATATACACCATTTTGAAAAAGAAAATTGGATATCCAATTAAATAAACAGATGTTATGGGGATGCAAACCAGATATGGGATGCTATATGCAGGAGCTTCTCGAGGTCACAAAGTGTATAAGCGAGCATAAGGAGTATGTCTATGTGGTGGAATAAGGATATACAGGACAAGATGAGGGACAAACTTGTGAGTTTGACAGAGTTATTAAGGTGCACTGGTGAGGAGGAGAGATATATATAAAGTAGCCAAATTGGAGGCAAAGAATACGGTGTGTGAGAGAAAGAACATAGCCTCTGACAAAATGTATAAACGACTAAACACTAAGAAAGTTAAGTAATATGGGATGTTCAAGATTGTCAAGCTAGGAATCATAAGAAGCAAGTAAGATCCATGTATCAAAATGTTCATAAAGGGAGAGCATGGACGGGTTGGTAAAAGGGCAAGACATCAAGTAGTTTTATAATATGTTCAATGATGGTAGGTATAATAGCACAAACAAACCATGATGACATGTGTCCGAATTGGGCTGACTATATAGGCTTGGGCCCAGACATAGTTTGGCCCACACAATGCTTGGCCTAACAGTCCTAATCCAGCTCACTACACTTTTCCTATAAAAGGAGGCTCACATCATGTTTTGGAAGGGGTATCCTCTCCCTTGAATGTTCTCTATGTCACACCCCTGCCAAAATGTGCGGAAGAACGGGCACTGTAACAAAATCGAATACCCTGAAGGGAAAAAACTAAATCATTCATTCAACAAGTACTATAGATATTTAGTTTGAAGTTACAAGTTTAGCAAAAAATAACAAAACAACATAACATGATTCTAACAAATAAGGCATTCATATCTCTAATCAAAAGTGTGCCCATATGCTACCTTTTATGCACCTGAAAAACATTCTTAAAAGTGTCAACTAAAAAGTTGTTGAGTTCTTAGGTTTAAGACTCAAGTAAACAAGTTTATAATAATAAACTTTGTCATATTATGTCTAGTAATACTAAGGGGGGACCACTCAAATTTCCGGGAGAGGGGGGGGGGGGGCTTATATATAACTAGTGGTTAAGAATGGTACTCAATAGTTCTCAGAATCAGATGGTTCTCAAATGAACATTGGGAGGAGAGATCAACATGTGGCATGTATGTTTTTAAGCGGATGGGCCTAAATGTCTGTTTACAAAAATCCTCTTTTTGTAGCGAAGCGTGAATAGCCGTGCTATATCGCCATGGTGTTTGAATATGGATTTCATTTGAAACGAAGTTGATATGTTCTTTTTTTGTGTTCAACGATAAAAATAAATAATGAATCATGGTTTTGGTTTTAATTCTCTGCGCCATTACAGTATGGTTATACTTTTTACGTGATTTTTTATGTATGTTTTTGCTTTATTAAACATAGTTTATGTTTTGCTATTTTTATAACTTGCGTTATTATGTCTTTGTGTTTGCATAATTATGAAATTATGGATATTCGATTTTGGGTTGCGTATTTATTTATGTCCGTGTTGCCTAATTATGTTTATGTTCCGTTGACGTCAATTAGACATGAATTTGTTGTTCTTACAACTTGCATGATTATTTTTTGTACTTGCGTAATTATGGAGTGTATATTTCTTTATGTTCATTACATTTATTTTTTTCTTCTTGCATCTTGTGTGATTATGTTTAATACTTGCGTAATTATGATAATGTGCATGATTCTGTAAAGAGATTAATAGAAATAATGTGAAAGAAATTCAAAATACTTGTATTAAAAGACATTACAACATATGAGATTCTACTCATATGTTGTTACAAAAGACACTTTTAAGTGTACAGAGACATTGATGGCCTTGAGAATGTTGGCAATTGCTTGATCTGTTCGATATCGGTTTTGTCCTTGTCTATCATAAACAGATTGACAAGCTCCTGAACAGAACTCTTGGGCAAGGTCATCACCTTCTGTGTCACCTCATCCCTAGCTAGCGTCATTTTCTCAAGTCTCTCGAAACTCTGCTTCAAAACATCCATCAGAAGAATTTCTTTGTTGAACTCTAGCATGATATGCCTGGTTAACTTCTGTTTGAGGGCTAATCGGAGTCTATGATGTTGGACGAAGATGACGCCATTTTGACAATGGGTGATTATATTTGGAGTTTGATGTGTGACGTGAAATGAAGACAATTATAAGAAGCGGCGTAGTGTGATTTGTAAAAGGCAATCGAGTGTTTACTTTATAGGCATGATGAGGCTTCCAATGTAGTAAATACTCGCACCTACCTCTAATTGATTATTGGTTTAATGGGATGGTTGGGGGGAGGTGAAGCGAACTAATTGTTTGATTTGGAGTTAATTGCCAAATCTTTTCAAATCCATTCTAACGCAAATACGTATCACGTTTAATGTTTGCATGTATAATCTAGGGTTTAGTTTTATTTTGATTTTTTTCTTTTTTCTTTTTGCGTCGTTTTATTTTCCTTCCAATTTTTTAGTATATATATGTTTTGGTAAAAAATTCACAAAGGAATCTCGTATTCTAAACTTAGAAAGTGAGGTAGTGTGCTTGCTTATATGTTCGAAATGTAAAACTGAACACAAGGATGTAACGAGGGAAAAATCCAGGATTCTTCGAGTTGCCTCTAGGAATCCTAGCAAAAAAACCTCGGGAGCCGGCCTGAAGAGCCCGCTACCACACAATTTTATTGATAGGAAACTAAAAATTACAAGTGTTTTGGAGGTTTGATCGATCAGGCTAAGTGTTACAGAGATCGTATACTATCAGAGCTAATGTGTGAGTGAGTTGTGTGTTCCTACTGATCGAATCCTCGATTTATATAACGAATACAATGCTAACAAACTTTCCGGGATTCCCGGGATCCTACTATCCAACTAATTCGACCGTTCAGGGCCTCTTCGTCCACTTGGTCCACGATCTTCTTCAGCTGGGGCGTAAGTTTCGGAGGTAGTTGATGACTTCGTCGAAACCTGGTCAAATAAACACGAGGCAAATACGAGGGTTAGTTAAAAATAAATAAATCAGGATACCTGGATTCATGGTATTCCCAGACGTTAATAGGATTCCTGCACTGTGTGAGCTTCCTGCGAGCATCCTGAAAATACACCCTGCGAGATACCTGGATTCATGGTATTCCCAGACGTTAATAGGATTTCTTGTTGTTGCTGATTTTCCGATATGTTTCTAATCTTTCTGTTGTTTTCTTTATTGCAGCACCCAAGTTTGAGAACCTCATTAAGAAGCAACCTGATTTCAAGAAGCTCGAAGCAATCTACCGAATTCCCGCTAGCGAGAGAGCCCTAGTTCTTGAAGCAACAGCCAGCGAAAACAGCTATTCAGCCGACCACACTCCCGCCATGTCTGGTAAGTCTTCGTAGGATTCTGAATCATTTACTTATCCGAGCACCCTGGATACTAATAACCTGTTTTTGTTTGCAGCTCCCAAATCCAGCGCCTCATTATCCCTGAAGGATCTTGACAGTCTCCTCAAAGTCAAGAAGGAACAACTTGAGCATCCCACCGTCTCCAAGCCGCCTGTCAACCGACCAAAAGCCTCGGCTTCCAAGAAGAGAAAAGCCCCTGAGACTCTAGCAGCTCCCGTGGTGAACCTGGAAACCTTTGAAGATCTTGCCCCTTCCGAGGTTAGCAACAAGATCCTCTCGATGCAGACCATGATCAACCTGGTAAGTGTAAGTCCCGAAAACAGTCCTCACGCGATATCTAATCCAATCAAGACCGTGCGGAATCCGGTTTGATTGGTGATTCAAGAACAATCGATTAATAAAGTAAATAAGCAATGAAAAAACAATAATAAACACAAACCGATTGAGAATCACTTGAATAGACAACCTTGGATTGCAACACCTTAAACGAAATTCTCAAGGAGAATTTCGTGAAACACCAAGTACAAGAACACCCAAAATCAGCAACCCTAAACCCCTAGATTAGCTATCCTTATATAGGGGGAGATTAGCTTGGGAAACAAGCTAATCTATCTTTGGTAACCCTAATTACCCACTAATTCCCGTTTTTGACCATATAGGCCCACTAAACTCCATCTAAACATTGTTTAATTGAGTCCAACCACATCTAAATTGGCCCAATGACCCAATATACCCATAACCCAGCTTATTTTCACCAAATCTAACACATAGGCCTTCAGAATACTCCGCCAAGTGATGATTTAATACACAAGCCACAAATCTTGGTCCTTACAATCTTCCCCTTGGCTTGTGCTATTAAATATCTTCTACTTTCAATCTTCAGACTTCAGTCTTCTCCTTGGCTTGAACATGGGTTGGTGAAGATTCTTTTCTTGAACGATCTTCATTGGGCAGCAACGGTCGAGTTCTGGGAGTTTTCTCTCAATCAGCATCAGCTTGGACTTCAAATGACAAACAAGTAATGAGAGGAGGATTCTCAAGTACTTGCTCCTTCTTGAGATATGTCGAGTCCTTGCTGGATCATCAGTAACTATCTTGACTTGCCACTAACTTCAGAGGTTAAATTTTGAAAACCTCTGTCTTGGCATTCTTGAATTTCTTGTTGTGACTGATCTGCATCTTTTCTTCAATTAGCTTCCCCTAAACTTGAGAACGGTGTCTTTGGAAGCTTTACTTGAACAACCAACAAACTTCCCCTGAGCATAGGGTAAGTCCTTTTCCGGCTGGTTCTTCAACACGAACAGTAACAGCATCAGTGCATCGGTCAACTGAGTCCTTGACCATCTTGTCCATGAGTTTTCTTTTTCTGACTTATCCTGTCAAGCACAACATGAAACAGACACTAACCAGACATGATGACTGGTTATCGGGTTAGAATTATTTTACCAAATACTTCCCCTGAACCCGAGGACTCTTCACATTATCTCCCCCTGAGATTCTGGAGGGGTGATACTTTCTTGCATAAAACCCATAAATCTTATTAAAACCTTTAAATTAACCTGGCCATGGTTGAAAAATAAAATAAACAATACAAACTTAAGAAAACACAAAAGAAAAAATAAAAATAAAAACAAACATACCAAATTTCTAAACGAGAAGGTTTCTATGGGATCAAACCGTATGAATCTGACTGAGAAACCCTTTTCAGCTTCTGTTACTCGAACACGTCCAGGTGATTGCCAATATACTGATCCACTTTAAACTCTAACCCTTTTCTTAATCAGGCTGTTTGTCACTTTATTATCTTTTATTGGTGCATTAATTATGAATAGCAAGTGGGTTTCAACAAATCCTAGGTACATGTTATTACACACTATCAAACACATAAATTCCCTACCACATATTTTCCCAACCTGAACCAGAAGTTTGACACTGAGCTCGAGACTTGGTTGAGAAGAGAAAGAATAGATCACATAGATTTTTGGGTATAATATACAAAGTCAACTGAATTTTTGAAACATTTTCAATAATGCTCTCATCAGTGACAAAGGCTGAGGGATTTGGACTCTTGAGGGTCTCTTTTCTTGTGCTCTTTGGCATCTTTTGAGGTGTATACATGTATTTTTTTTATTTTTTTTATTTTTAATTGCATATATTATTTATGATGATCTGTAAGCACGTATGTATGGACAACTCCAGGTCATTGCTCACGCAAAGCAGAGGAGAGCCTTACATACACTCGAAGCATCCCCAGGTCATTGCTCACGCAAAGCAGAGGGGACACCGACTTTTTGAGCTCAATTTCACACTCTTGGAGACAAGCGTGTGTATCGGGAACTTGAACATGCAGTCAAATAGAAATGCAATTAACCTAAGTGCTGTTACCCATCAAACTGCCATACGTTATCTTTAAGTGTGTAACCCATACCTTTTCAGATTTAAGAGCTGAGCCTACCAGCATATCACCATGGATCATGCCTTTCACATCTGCCTTACGCGTGTCAGTCATCTCCAAGACGGAAGTTTATTTCACTTCCCTGCCTTCTCAAACACAAACAAAAGATTAAAAATTAAAAAGCACAATTTTTGAGGGGTCAACGATTTCATCATTTCTATTCTTCCCCTTGCTTTTTGATTTTTAATAACAACACACACCTTTTTTTTTTTTTTTTTTAAACACACACTGACACAACTAAAACTGGCCAAGCTAACCTTCAAAGTTTATCTTTTGAAAATTTTTTCTAGATTTGGGTTTTGTTTCATGCACAACCATACTTCACATCAGATTTGCCAAGACATAAACAATTCAGACAGTGTTACCTTTTCTGCTGATCTTTTCAGATTTACCTCTCACAAGGAGAACATACTCTCCATAAAAAAATCTTCATGTCATGTAGTAGAGAGATACCTCCTACCCTGTGCCTGGAACAATCACTATCACAAACAAATAAGGTTAATGAAAGTCCTCCTTGACTGTTCCTGCACACTGCGAGAGATTAGCTAGCTATTAAAACCCAGGCCATTGTGGTTCTAGGTAAACCTGAAGAGTCGGTGGAAGAGATTTCTTTTAAAAACATTCCGTTTGTAAAATCAGGGAGTGGGGGTGTGGCTGCCTTGGTTGGACTGAGAATGTCCTTTTTATTGACATCTTTGGGTTTGTGATTTTCTTTCCCAAAAACCTGTGGTTTTCTCCGTGGATTCTTATTAGAATTTTGAACTCTTATTTCTTGAAATTGTTTGGAGTGTTTCTTGTACACTCCAGTAGGCTTGAAAGACAAGTTCACAACTTTTGAAACATTCCACCTGTCATCCTTCCTCCAACCTTTGATTTAGCTGAACCAACTGGATTTGGATGGATGGGTGATTTTGAAACAGTTTTGAAAACAGATTTTAAAACTGTTTTTGGGGATTCAGCAGATTTTGGTCTCCAAGCTGTTTTCACAATTGATGGTTCATGTTTAGGTGACTTGGGCTTTGGGCTCCATTTGGGGACATTTGGCTGTGGTTTGCCCTGCTGCACGTTTTGGTTTGAAGGTACAGTCTTTGCTGCTGCTCTAGCATGTATCTTTGCCTGTGAGGGTGGTGATGTGGACTTTTGCACCTTGGAATTTGAAGGGCCAAACTTGGGTTTTGGGCCAGCATGTGTTTGGCCCAATGGGACAGTCTTTTGTTGGACCTTCTTTGGATAGTAAGGCTCATACGGGCGGTGCAGACAGTTTCTTGCCATGTGTCCTGGTTGGCCACACACATGGCATGACTGTTTCTTTGGATACACGGGAGCCTGTGGTTGGTTCCGCCCAGTGGATATCCAAGTTGGCTTTGAAGCGTTTTTATGGATCCAAAGGGCTTTACCATGGGGCTTTGTGGTCAGAATATACTCCCGTTGTATCGGTTGGAATTGGTCATATGCAGAATTGACTTCTGGGTACGGGACAAATTCCTGTGGTTTTGTGTCCCGTACTTTTTGCACATTTGGAGTGGGACAGTTCACACTCCCCTCAGATTTTTTCACATCACCTGTGGGTTTGGAAACATCATTCTATGGTCCCTTACCCCTTCTTAAAATTCTAACAGTTCTTAGGGGTTTCACAGGTTTTAAATCACATTTACCAACGTTAAAAACACCACAATCAGAAAGTTTAGCACAGACATTAGACTCAGAAGACTCAGAAGTTTTTGACTCAGACATGACACAAGTTTCAGGTTTCTCAAAATCAGAATTTTTAACAGAAAATTCAACTTCAGACTTCAAGGGACTTTTAGTGGACTCCTTGCAATTTACTACACCTGCTTCATGTTTACCTTTATCTGCACAAGAAGTAAACGGGTTAGTCTGGTTGGAAACAGGAGCAGAAATTTTAATGGGACAAGCTGCCAATTTCTTTTCAATCTCAGCTTTAGCATCCAAGTTGGTCTTAGAGCACTCATAATCTGAGATCATTTCATGCATCAGGGGCATCGGTACTGTATGAGTGGACTTTTCATCTTTTATTTTAGTACCGAGACCCAAACCAGAGTTGGCTTTTAGATGACGCATACGAGCGTCTGTGTTGTAGAAAAGTGAGCTAGCCTTCATCATTTCTGATACAATCTTACCGTTTCGCTCAACTTTGGTTTGCGATGTTTCTAATTGCCCTTTAAGTTGTTCAAGTTCAGTTTTCAATGTGGCAATTTCTTCATTAGCAACTCTCAGATATGTGTTTTTGTTACTCAAGTCCCTTTGAATATTTTTTATGTCAATTTTAGCAGCTTCGAGTTTCTCACTTAAGTTTTTACTTCTACCTTTGTATTCCCTCAATTCTTTATCAATAAATTCACGATTTAATGTTTCATTGAAAAACTTAGTTTGCCATTCTTTAGATTCGTTGAAAATAGATTGACATTTAGGATTAAGACATACCTCAGAGCTGCTGGCAGATACAG
>JBCNJP010000010.1:2730887-2750887 GCA_039602395.1 Deinandra increscens subsp. villosa | reverse complement strand
AAGATTATTTATCGTATTTTTACCTTCAAGAATTTGAACTCATAACCTTTTAATAAAAATTTAGACCAATTACTATAATAGTACCAGGTTAGCCCTTGGGGACACAACCAACTAGTTGATATCACTTTGTAGTGATACTCTATTCCCGCACCATCTTGAACGGCCGTGTGCCAACATCTTGAATGGTCGTATGACATTTTTATCCCCACACAAGACTCTATGTCATTTTCAAACGTTCATCTGACATTTTTCTAAATGTGAAACGTCAAACGTTAAAAAAGTTAAAGTTTTAAAATGTCTCAAGACCAGATATCTTTGTGAATAACCTTCTTGGTATGATTTAACAAGAGAGTGGTGTTTTGTGTCAACTAACACTCATTTTCTATTTTATTACATTATTTTACTAAGTTTACAATAAATTATATATTGCATGCAGTCTTTGTATTGGTTAGTGTTTGGATGTTCTGCCGGCCGAATCTCATTAAATATTATACATTTATAGTCAAATGAAAGTATTCTGTAATTAGTCATTTTGTGTAGGTTGGTTTTCTATAAGTGTGTGATGGTGATATATATATATATATATATTTCATAGTGAGTTGAGAGAGGCCGGTGAAGTGAGTGATCATGAAAAGGGAGAGAAAAAGAGAGATTTGGGATTTTGAGCATGAGCTACCAGAAGGTGGTGGTGGTGGTGGTCAGAAACTGATACTAGGGTTAGATGGTGGGGCTACTAACACAATATGCATATGCATGCCAGTCATCCCTTTCACTCTAAACCATTCTCCACCCGTCTACGCCCGTGCTGTTGCCGGTTGCTCCAACCACAATAGCGTCGGAGGTACGTACCCATAAATCTCATGTGTATGTCAATCATATGTTCCAGAAATTAATATGTGAGTCTTTGTTTGTATATATATGAACCAAGTAACTTATTGAGGCTAGTTTTCTCAACTCTTGTTTGGCTCATCATCCCATTGTTGAAAGTTTATCATAATTTTCATTTTGTGAAAATGCTTATAGATCGATACTATAATATATAAATGCATATAACTAGTGCGGGTTTCAAGTCCCACGTGGCATCAAATTTGTATTTTTTACTTGGTACGGGTTCAGATTTTATAAAGTAGACGGATTTAAGGGTGTGTGTTCGACTGTTCGTTGTTTAAAAAAATATTATAATATAAAGAATCTAAAATAATCACATGTTGGTTTTCAACCAAGAGCATCTCAAACACACCACTTCACTTGTCATATCAGATTTCTACTCGTCCTGCAAAAACACTCATTTTTACGTTAGTTTTCAAAGGGAAGATTTTACATTTTTATGTTAAGCTTTTCTGTACATATGTTTCACAGAAACTGCTGCAAGAGAGACACTAGAACAAGTTATGGCAGAGGCTCTTTCAAAATCACGGTGCAGTAGATCTGCTGTTCGTGCGGTATGCTTAGCCGTGGCTGGAGTTAACCATCCAACCGACCAGCAACGGATTTTAGATTGGCTTAGGTCACATTTCTTTGTGCATCAAAATTTAACTTTTTATCACATCCTAGCTAGGCTATGTGTTATTGAAAAATAACCTGATACATGAATTGATGGCAAAAAGTAGTTGGTAAGCATTTGAGTTTTGTGTTTTCTTGTTTCCATACTCAGTGACATATTCCCCAATGATGTTGAATACTTTGTTGAGAATGATGCTGTGGCGGCTTTGGCTAGTGGAACAATGGGAAAACTTCATGGGTGCGTTTTAATTGCTGGTACGGGAACCATTGCTTATGGATATACCGAAGATGGGAGAGAAGCGCGCGCTTCTGGTGCTGGCCCAATCTTAGGTGATTGGGGAAGGTATAACATGCTAAAGTTTACTTATTAGTTGGGGAAGGATATTTAACCTTTTTTATAGTTAATGTGTCATTATTGAATAATATAATTGGGTGAATCAACTATATATGTAGTTTAGATTACTTTCAACTCTTTTGACCCGTTAGATTCATTGATCCATTTGGTCTGCTCACCCTTTAGCTAAGTGCTTTGATAGACCAATTTGAACCATTTGAGACCTAAAACAACACTATTCAAATTCATGCGTAATAAGGTCGACTTTTGGCGACTTTCAACCTGTTTGACTCCGGTTAACGTGTTTCTCTATTAGCTAAACTATTTTACTTTATCACATTAAGATTAAACACAACCCATATCCAAATAATCCATCTAAGTAAAAGGTTGAAATTAGTTGCTACTATTTTTTGGTGATATATGAGATGACTGTGGGATGTGTGTCATGTTCACCTGCAGCGGATATGGTATAGCTGCAAAAGCTTTGACTGCAGTGATAAGAGCTTATGATGGGCGTGGTTCAGAAACAATGCTTACTAATACCATCCTGCATGAGCTCCAACTTTCTTCTCCGGATGAACTAATTGGGTATTTGTTTCCAGCTTGTTATATGTTTTCTCTATAACTTCTAATTAATTAGATTAACTAATCACCATATTTACTTCCAAATTGTGAATACCTCTTGTCATTCAAGTGATTATCGTAAGCCTTCTTTTTTAACTAGTTAAGTTGGTAGAGGCGGAAATCTTGACCCATTTACTTATAAATGGGTCAATTTCGGTTATAAGTTATCTCTAATGAGTCAAACACCTCAAATCAATAAAACTGAAACTGAATATTGTACAAAACCTCCTAATTATTGAAATGATATAATTTTCATTGTCATATTTTATGAAAAGTATTGAACAAAAAGGTTTTTGGGTCGCTCCCATCTAACCAGCCACATTGCCCTACACGCCCAATTTGCTACCTCTATTAGTGCTCAATCATTGATTTATTGATTTATGCAGGTGGACATATGCTGACCCATCATGGGCTCGGATTGCAACTTTAGTCCCTATAGTGGTATCCTGTGCGGAAGTTGGTGATCAAGTTGCAAATGACATCTTGCTCCATGCTGTTCAGGAATTGGCTTCAAGTGTTAAAGCAGTTGTTCATCGACTAGGATTATGTGGTAAAGGTGCACATCCAAACCAAGTATATATAGTACGATTTAGGGGTTGACCTGTTAAACACATTTCTTTTTCAGTTCTATTTACTGAAAATTTTGAAATTAAATGTAACCCAATTAACACATTAATTCATAACTAAACGGGTTGAAAAAGCGACATCTAGCATCATCTAAGTAATATTAGCATTTTACTTGTTTGGCAGATGGAAAGGATACTTTCCCTCTTGTTATGGTTGGTAATGTTCTTGAAGCCAGTAGTGGGTGGGATATTGGAAAAGAAGTAATTAGTTGCATTGCCAAGGACTTTCCTGGGACGCACTTAGTTCGACCAAAGGTACATGTTTTTACTTGTTAACCGACCCATAAACCTTCATCTTGCAACCTCCACTATGGGGTTGGGATTTTGATCATTTTCGCTAATTCCTTCAGGTGGAGCCTGCTGTTGGAGCAGCACTGCTTGCTTGGAACTATCTAATAGAACAATACCAGCATGAGCTTTCAGGCGTGGGCTACGATTAGGTGCCACGAACATTCCCATGGGTTGACTGCAACCATAAAAGTTGGGCATAATTGATCATGTCATGTGGTCACAAGTTGTATAGTAGTAGCAATAGCAAGGGAATATGATAAAAAATGTAGAGAAACTAAACGACGTACACTTAAAAAGATTATTTTCTGTTGCGTGATTGTTGTGATTTTATGTCTTATTTTGTGTTTATCCACTTCATTTGTTTTAATATTTTGTAACTCCATCTTATTGAAAAAAGAGAATGGTATTATATATGTTTTTTGTTTCGTTGTTACAATCAAATTCCAAAGGCATATATCAAAAAAAAAAAAAATTTTCTTTCAAAAATGGTACATGTATTACCCAGAATCTTTATCAAAATTGATGGGGAAAATTTAAGTGTTTCACAAAGGGTGATTACGTGGTCTTGGACCACAATTTGTGTGCGAGCATGCATCCGAACCACCATTTCGTGGTCTTGAATCACGAATTGCCTAACTATTTTGTAGTATCTGAACCACCATTCTGTGGTCCACGACCACATTTTTTTTTTTGGAACGGCAGTATATTATAAAAAAACGGCTCAAAAAAGAGCAAAATTATGTGTGAGCCTACGTCCGAACCACCATTCTGTGGTCCAAGACCAAGGAAACATCCTTCGTTAAACACCTAAAATTTCTCCACCAATTTTTATAAAATTATTGGTATATACACCATTTTTGAAAGAAATTTTTTTTGGATATCCAATTAAATAAACAGATGTTATGGGGATGCAAACCAGATGTGGGATGCTATATGAAGGAGCTTCTCGAGGTCACAATGTGTATAAGCGAGCATAATGAGTATGTCTATGTGGTAGAATAAGGATATACAGGACAAGATGAGGGACAAACTTGTGAGTTTGACATAGTTATTAAGGTGCACTGGTGAGGAGGAGAGATATATATATATATATAAAGTAGCCAAATTGGAGGCAAAGAATATGGTGTATGAGAGAAAGAACACAGCCTCTGACAAAATGTATAAACGACTAAACACTAAGAAAGTTAAGTAATATGGGATGTTCAAGATTGTCAAGCTAGGAATCATAAGAAGCAAGTAAGATCCATGTATCAAAATGTTCATAAAAGGAGAGCATGGACGGGTTTTGGTAAAAGGGCAAGACATCAAGTACTTTTATAATTTGTTAAATGATGGTAGGTATAATAGCACAGACAAACCATGATGACATGTGTCCGAATTGGGCTGACTATATAGGCTAGGGCCCATACATAGTTTGGCCCACACAATGCCTGGCCTAACAGACCTAATCCAGCCCACTACACTTTTCCTATAAAAGGAGGCTCACATCCTGTTTTGGAAGGGTTATCCTCCTCTCCCTTGAATGTTCTCTATGTCACACCCCTGCCAAAATGTGCGAAAGAACGGGCATTGTAACAAAATCGAATACCCTGAAGGGAAAGAAACTAAATCATTCATTCAACAAGTACTAGAGATATTTAGTTTGAAGTTACAAGTTAAACAAAAAAATAACAAAACAACATAACATGATTCTAGCAAATACGACATTCATATCTCTAGTCAAAAGTGTGCCCATATACTACCTCTTATGCACCTGAAGAACATTCTTAAAAGTGTCAACTAAAAAGTTGTTGAGTTCTTAGGTTTAAGACTCAAGTAAACAAGTTAATAATAATAAACTTTGTCATGTTATGTCTAGTAATACACATGTCAAAATGCAATATATATCTTATGAATGGTGTTATCAGCCTAAATAATACTATTCTTTACCCATCCAACAACTCAATCCCATGAGTTAAATGGTTGTCTGACTAAATGTACAGGAACATATCATGTGGTATAATCGGATCACATGCAATCTACTTTTCATATAGTGTGCATAATATAAATGGTAGTGTAATGAGTTTAAAAGCATGTTTTCACCCCAAAAGTTTGAAAAGCATTAAAAAGAATCTACGAGAACTCATAGTTTTGTTCATCAGTTTGAAATGGTATGTGTTGGTATGAGGATGTAGGAAAGCCTATCCAAAACCTAAATTATGATGTAATTCTTTACAAGCACTTGTGAAGTACTTAGGGTAATTATAATTACATTTGTTACTCTGTTTTTATTTTGGTTTGCATATAAGTGTATATAGAGACCTAACCCGTAGTTTGTAAGTTGATGAGTTATATCATTTTTCAATGGGAATAGAACTTGAGTGTTGGGTTACAATAAGGATAGCCACGAAGTTTCTTGTCGTTTTTTGATAAAATAGTATTTTCCATGAGGTAAAACTTATAAAATAACTAGATAATTTATAAAAAAACCATTCAAATAATTTAATAAAAATCAAATAAATCAATACAATACTTATACCACTGGAAAATTATTTATTTCCAGAAAGTTCTATTTTATTAATAAATTTCATATTTTAAGCATTTAATTTAAATATAATGCCATAGATAGGGAAAAATATTTGAACATTTCTAAAAATCATGAAATTTGATGTAGATTCTAGAAATCATGAAATTTGGTGTAGATTCTACTTAGATGATATAAAAGTTCATATAATATTTTCAGAATTTATTTCTTATGGGAAATATGGTTTTGTTATCTTCTCATTCTTTAATAAACAAAATTTTAAAATAGTAGCTAAACATATTTAAAAAGTATGAAAATTGGTTTTTGATATTATTATGATGATCTAAGGCTTCTTTAAGAATTTAAGTATTTATATAGTTTTATAACTATCCTCTTCCCCACCCCCCCCACCCCCACCCCGGTTTTAGTCGGTGTTTTAGAATTATCGTGACTTATTTTAGATTAAGTTCGTAAAAATATATAAAATTACACAAAAATTCAGATCTTCCCATTAAAATGATATAAATATAAATATAAATATATATATATATATATATATATATATATAGGTTAAATTGAGAGCCATTCTAAGCCATTAAAATAAGGGGAGACCACTCAAATTTCTGTGTGGGGGGGGGGGGGTCCTTATATATAACTAGTAGCTCATAATGGTACTCAAAAGTTCTCAGAATCGGATGGTTCTCAAATGAACCTCGGGAGGGGAGATCAACATGTGGCATGTATGTTTTTAAGCTGATTGTAACACCCGAGTTGATATTCATGTTTATAACGGTTAAACGTTTAATAACATAGTTTGGTCCCAGAAATTTTTTCAAAGTTAAGCGGTGTTTAAGTGTCAATTATCCAAAAACATACTACCAAGTGACATACTGGAAGAACTAGTGCAAGTTTAACCACCACATTTACAAAATTACAATTCTTATTCTAATAAACCACCAAAATCTCTGTCAAGCGTTCGGTTCTTGAGCTTCCGTAGGACATCCAACTACACAGGTCGTTTCCCTACATTTCCCAACCAATTCGGTACTCATATAACACATTCGAATCGAGTGAAAGACCTTAGAATGAATTTAAAACAACAAATTAGCACGTTGAAAATGGGGGCCCACCGTAAGCTACGGTGGGTACCGTAAGCTACGGTGGCCCCTGGCTACCTTACGGTAGCCTGAGGCTGGCCCACGGTGAACTTTCACTCCTGTGGCCACCGTAAGCTACGGTGGTCACCGTAAGCTACGGTGGCTTCAGGTCACATTGCCCTATTTTCATGCATTTTAAGCCCAAGTCTCATATGGGGTGTGCCTAGTTCACACGTAGGACCTGCAAACATCTAAAAATCAATACCCGCACCAGAATTACAAATTTATACAGCATTACTAAGCGCAAAACATTAGCACATACCGGTTTCTTGCCAAGTCCAACCCGTTTAACCCGTTTACTAGCCATTTTCACAATTGAGTTCCAAATTGGTATCCCATAGCCAATTTGACCGACAACAACCTGTTCAACCCTTGTATTCCTACCCATACCATTAAATGATGTGATTTGCATAATAGGGAATCCCATGTAGCCATCAATGGTTAACAACACCACTTAATGGACTCATCAAGGGCCCTATGACACTTTTAGCCCCCGGTTAGCCATAGCCTAGGCTCCCATGAACCCTTGTGTCGAACATGGCGTTTGGAGGACCTCACATACTACTACTAAGTTAAACAATGGGCGTGCAACCCCTTGGCACACCATGACTTCTACAAGCCTTTAGCATGCATAAGTATGCACTTGGCCCAAGTTTCTATTGCGTTACTTCACAATAAACTAAACTGAATTCAAGCATACTACTAAGGGAGTAGGAATACATTACCTCGTGAGTTCGAGCTTCCGCTACCTTCGGCGTGGCCCAATTGATCACCTCCTTCTCCTTGATTGCCTATTGAGTCCACAAACAAGTTAGGACTCCACATTTTCAACCAATTGTCCATGCTACCATGGCACCCATGACATTACATACACAACTACCATTTAACATGCTAGCACAATTCCTCAATTGGACTTCTCATGCCTAATCACATTGGGTATTTAGGGAGTTCAGGGAATCTACACTACATATCATCATTTTGCACTTGCAATGGGTCAGGCAATTTCTTATTGATACACATGTATATGATCATCAAAAATCAGTAATTACACTTCCTATGATTATTTTAAACACAATTCATGGTCACATAACCGTTTAACTAGATTTGTGTGTCATTTAGGCATTTCATCAAACGATTGGTGTGCATACTTAGACGCACACATTCATATTATACCCATGAACCTCCTACTTACCAAATAGCAAAGTTTAGGCAAGTACACCACGATCTCATCATCAAATAATCATTTACTAACATAATCAACCAAATCATATAGTTGAGAACCCATGGTTTAGCCCAATTTCATGACCTACCTAGATCACCATCTGCCATGAAGTTCACATTGGAGGGTTTGGTGACTAATTCACCAATTACCCATGAAACTACAAAATTCATGCAACATACAAGTTCTATAGCACCTAACATTGGCTCATCTACAACAATTTTGTAGATTCAAGGTCCCAATCATGGAAACCTAGGCATGCAATTATATGGGGGATTGACTTACTTGTGCTAGAATCAGGTCTAGAGAGTGATCACACTTCCAATTCCAAGTTTGGGGCTGGAAATCGCAGCCTAGAACCTCAATGATGCAAAATTCGAATTTGGGGAGGTGGAGGAGAGGTCTTGGGTGCGCAGGTCGTGTTTCACGACTCCCCCTCCTCCTCCTTCCTTTTGTTAAATGCAACTTTCACATAATTACAGATTTGACCCTTAAATTTTGGTTTTTGGTTTAATTTCTATGGTAAGCTTAATATTTTCAAAGTAACCCCCAAGGTATTCTAACATGGAAATATACTAACCATGATAGGTCACAATTTGGCCACAGAACACAATAATATCTAACGTTAACGGAATATACACGTAATTAAAATATGGGATGTTACAACTCCACCCCCTTAAAGGAGTTTCGTCCCCGAAACGAAATTTACGTACCAATTAGGTGAGGATAATATAGTCGCATGTCTTCCTCCAGCTCCCAAGTTAGGTCCGAGCCCTTCCGGTGCTCCCACTTAACCAATACTTGGCTCAACTCCTTGTTCCTTAACTTTTTCACCTTATGATCCAAGATCGCAATAGGCGTTTCCACCTAATTTAGTTTGTCATCGATTACCAAATCTTCTAGTGGCACGTACGCACTTTCATCGGCTAGGCACTTTCGCAAGTAGGACACGTGGAAGGTATTATGTATGGCACTCAACTCCACCGGCAACTCGAGTTGATATGCCACTTCTCCGACTCTAGCCAATATCCTAAACGGTCCGATGAACCTAGGACTCAGCTTACCCCGTTTACGGAATCGTATGATGCCCTTCCACGGGGACACCTTCAACATTACCAAGTCACCCACTTGGAACTCAATGGGTCTCCTCCTTTTATCGGCATACGCTTTTTGCTTATCTTGAGCCGCCTTAAGCCTTGCCCTTATGATGTCAATCTTTCGGGATGTTAGATCGACCACATCCTTGCTTGCAAGCCCCCGTTGACCCACTTCACCCCAACACATGGGTGTTCTACATTTCCTACCATAAAGCATCTCATACGGGGGCATCCCAAAGCTAGCATGGTGGCTATTATTATATGAGAATTCCACGAGAGGAAGGTGACGATCCCAACTTCCGCCAAAGTCGATTACACATGCTCTAAGCATGTCGTTAAGATTTTGGATCGTCATCTCGCTTTGCCCATCCGTTTGCGGATGGTATGCCGTGCTTAACAACAATCTTGTGCCCATTTTGGTTTGAAAGTCCCTCCAAAACTGGGAGGTAAATCGGGTGTCCCGTTCTGACACAATAGACACCGGTATACCGTGTCGGGACACTATCTCCTTCACATAAACATCAGCCATCTTTTCCGAAGTGTAGGTCTCGCAGATAGGTATGAAATGGGCACTTTTCGATAGTCTATCTACCACTACCCAAATCGCATCGTGACCCCGAACCGTGTTTGGCAATTTGGTTAGCAAATCCATGGTGATATGCTCCCATTTCCACTCGGGAATGTCCAGCGGTTGCAGATTCCCGTATGGTTTCTGATGCTCGGTCTTAACTTGCATACAAGTTAGGCACTTACCCACGTATTTGACTATGTCCCGCTTCATGCCGGGCCACCAATAGTCACGTTTCAAGTCATGATACATCTTGGTTGTTCCGGGATGTACCGAATACCGGGACTTATGGGCCGCATCTAGAAGAAGTAGTTTCACATTGCAAGTGTTAGGAACCCAGATTCGACCGAATCGAGTCCTAATTCCACTACTCTCTTCTACCAAGTTTTTCACTTGGCCCATAATTCTTTCTTTCTTCAAATTTTCCCCCTTGATGGCTTCAATTTGTGCCTCTTTGATCTTGGTGATCAAATCCGAAGTCACCACCATCTTCATTGACCGTACCTTGATTGGGGCATAATCCCCTTTTCGACTCAAGGCATCGGCTACCACATTAGCCTTTCCGGGGTGGTAATGGATTTCGCAATCGTAGTCCGTTATCGTTTCCAACCACCGCCTTTGCCTCATGTTTAAATCCCTCTGTTCGAAAAATTACTTAAGGCTTTTATGATCCGTGTAAATAGTGCATTTTGCACCATAAAGGTAATGCCTCCATATCTTTAATGCGAAGATCACGGCAGCAAGTTCCAAGTCGTCGGTGGGGTAGTTCAACTCATGCTTCTTCAACAGTCTTGAAGCATACTCTATTACTCTGCCCCGTTGCATTAAAACACAACCGAGACCCTTCAGTGATGCATCAGAGTATACCACCAAGTCTTTGGTGCCCTCCAGAAGGGTTAAGACCGGTGCTTGGGTCAACTCTCGTTTAAGGCTTTGGAAGGCCTCTTCTTGCTCATTTACCCACACAAACTTAGCATCCTTTTTAGTTAGTTTCGTCAATGGGAGGGCCATCCTCGAGAAGTTCTGAATGAACCGTCGGTAATAGCCCGCTAACCCAAGGAAACTCCGGACCTCGGTCGGGTTCCTCGGACGTTCCCAACTTGTTACCGCTTCTATTTTCGCCGGGTCTACCATGATCCCCTCGGCTCCAATGATGTGGCCCAGGAATTGAACTTCTTGCAACCAAAACGTACATTTGGAGAATTTCGCATACAACTTCTCCATTCTCAACTTCTCGAGTACTTCTCCCAAGTGAAAATGTACCTGCCACGACATTCGGGTCGGCTTTGGCCTCTTCGGCTGTCAATTGGAAGGCTATTGCAGGAGCCTTTTGGGATTCAACCTTCACCCCAGACCTTGCCCCCTCACTTCTGAGCTTTGGGCATTCGGACTTTATGTGTCCCGTTTGGTAGCAGTTAAAACATCGTATAACTTCCGATGGGTAATTTGAGACACCATGTCCCTTCTTTCCACAATTTAGGCATGGGTGGTCCTTGAACAAGCATTCACCCGAGTGGCCCTTGTTGCAAATCTTACATTTCGAGCTACCACCCTTAGAGTCTTTCTTCTTGGGTGATTCCCCCACTTTTTGCTTCTTTGGGGGATTAGGATTCCCCCCCCCCTTGAACTTGCCCTTTCCAAGGCTTCCTTCTTCTTCAAGCCAAGTTCCCGTGCTCGGGCAGCATTGATCATTTCCTCGAAGGATTTGAATCCGCCAATGGGCACAAACTCTTTGATGTTCTGCTTCAACATGTTACGGTAGAAGAACATCCTCGTCTCTTGATTGGGTAGAACATCCCCAGAATTTGACTCGGTCGAGGTACTCCCCCGTTATTTCATCCACCGACTGATGTTCCCCTTGTTCCAGCTTGAGGAACTCATGTTTCAGTTCATTCACTTTGGACGGAGGGCAGTGGTGTTCGGTGAACAACCCCTTGAATTCTTCCCACGTCATGGCATTGACCAACGCCTCCCCTTTTTTCTTGACATTTCGCATCCCACCAATCCTTTGCCCGGTCCGCGAGTAGGCCCGTGGTAAAGATCACCTTGTCCTCCGGTTCACAATGAACCCTTCGGAACACTGATTCAACATTTATAATCCAACGGTGGCACGCTATCGGATCGACTTCCCCAATATATTGAGGAGGGTGGCAAGCAACAAAGTCCTTAAATGAGCATCTCCTCTTGGACTTTTCTTTCTCCCCTTGATTGAGGAGAGCAGCTTTCAATTCATCAAAGTTTTCGTTCATGGTTTTGAGTAGGTCCACTTGCATAGTGTGGACATAGTCGGGGAGAGCCACGTTAATTGCAGTCCCCACTTCCTCGGCAATTTGGGCCCTCAGTTCAGCCCTTCTTTGCTCTTCCGCGAGAGCTTCAGCGTTTGAATCAGCCATTTATCTACATATATAGAGATAACAACATGTTAGCTCTGCATTTCAAGTTCCCTTTGCCTATAGCAAGGTTTATGTGATTAATTGGACAATTTCCAATCAACCTGACAGATTTATACGAGGTCATTTGCCTTAGCATTAACCCGTTTCTATCCGTCCATGACATTTAATGCGATTCACGGTTCTAGTGTTTAACACTCTTCCGTTCTTTCCACATTTTTGGACAACCATATGAAAGCTTCTAGATTTCATAGTGGCTTTCAGTACATACTCGTTTATACGTTATCAAATTGGTCACTATAAAATACAACAATTACTTGCCCAGATTCCCGATCAACTTGAACCGAACACTTGACTCGTACCTCGAGCACGAGGTTTGAGTTCAAGCACCACAAGAGTGCTTAATTCTCTCAAACCACAGCTCTGATACCAACTTGTAACATCCGAGTTGATATTCATGTTTATAACGGTTAAACGTTTAATAACATAGTTTGGTCCCAGAATTTTTTTCAAAGTTAAGTGGTGTTTAAGTGTCAATTATCCAAAAACATACTACCAAGTGACATACTTGAAGAACAAGTGCAAGTTTAACCACCACATTTACAAAATTACAATTCTTATTCTAATAAACCACCAAAATCTCCGTCAAGCGTTCGGTTCTTGAGCTTTCGTAGGACATCCAACTACACGGGTCGTTTCCCTGCATTTCCCAACCAATTCGGTACTCATATAACACATTCGAATCGAGTGAAAGACCTTAGAATGAATTTAAAACAACAAATTAGCACGTTGAAAATGGGGGCCCACCGTAAGCTACGGTGGGTACCATAAGCTACGGTGGCCCCTGGCTACCTTACGGTAGCCTGATGCTGGCCCACGGTGAACTTTCACTCCTGTGGCCACCGTAAGCTACGGTGGCTTCAGGTCACATTGCCCTATTTTCATGCATTTTAAGCCCAAGTCTCATATGGGGTGTGCCTAGTTCACCCGTAGGACCTGCAAACATCTAAAAATCAATACCCGCACTAGAATTACAAATTTATACAGCATTACTAAGCGCAAAACATTAGCACATACCGGTTTCTTGCCAAGTCCAACCCGTTTAACCCGTTTACTAGCCATTTTCACAATTGAGTTCCAAATTGGTATCCCATAGCCAATTTGACTGACAACAACCTGTTCAACCCTTGTATTCCTACCCATACCATTAAATGATGTGATTTGTATCATAGGGAATCCCATGTAGCCATCAATGGTATTTTGTACCCTCGCGTTAGATTCCATTGAATCTGTGGGTAACAACACCACTTGATGGACTCATCAAGGGCCCTATGACACTTTTAGCCCCCGGTTAGCCATAGCCTAGCCTCCCATGAACCCTTGTGGCGAACGTGGCGTTTGGAGGCCCTCACATACTACTACTAGGTTAAACAATGGGCGTGCAACCCCTTGGCACACCATGACTTCTACAAGCCTTTAGCGTGCACAAGTATGCACTTGGCCCAAGTTTCTATTGCGTTACTTCACAATAAACTAAACTGAATTCAAGCATACTACTTAGGGAGTAAGAATACATTACCTCGTGAGTTCGAGCTTCCGCTACCTCCGGCGTGGCCCAATTGATCACCTCCTTCTCCTTGATTGCCTATTGAGTCCCCCAGTGGCGGATCCAGAAATTTTACTCAGTGGGGGCAAAATAAAAATTATGTAGTTAGTGCTTTTAAATGCTCCAAGTATCACTCTTAGTCACAAATTTTTTTTCTTTTCAAGTTTCGAGACCACTTTGCGGGCGATGTTGTTAGGAAGTAATTCCTTGCCTTTTGCCACTGATACACAATCAATATATAATTACACTATTTTCGGTATGACACCTATACTAATTAACCTTTTCATAATACACACATCTAATAGGCAGATCCAATAACTTATCCAATGGAGTCATTGTTTTTCTATGCTCCAACTTTGTAGAAGTGTACATAAAAAGTTTTGGGTTAGGTAAGTTCAGGTCATGTCTGATTGGTTATATAATAAAAATACGTTATTCCGTCTTCTCGTGTTGGTCATAATTTTTTTTAACATGAATATTTTTGTTAAAGTACGTTTATATACACTAAAATCATGTAAAATTTTATGAGACGCGATTAATATAAATTAAATTAAATAAATTAAATAGTAATTATAAATATAATAATATAAAATAAATATTTTAAATAGTTTATACGTAAAAAGCAATGTAAAATTGAAAAAAAAAATAGATTCCTATATAATATGTACGAATTCTACAAATATAATAAATAATATAAGAAAATTAATGAATAAATGTAGAGTGCCGTTCAAAAAAAAAAAATAATAAATGTAGAGTGGGTACTAGGGTATATGTCAGCATCTCTATTACATAGGTCTGCCTCTCTGTAACATGTTACTTTACTTTCCCATTAAATAAAAATATATATATTAAATATCATTTTACAGTCACCATCTTCTTCTTCGTTTCTTCATAGTTGCAGGTTCTCAAAAAAAAAAAAAACAGGTGACATTTTCACTTTTTTTTTCTTCACATACAGAGGTACAGACCCCACCTTTGGGTGCCTTAAAGAAAAGATTGTGGGTGCCTATTCAATTAGTCCAAGTAAATACTAACCATTGTAAAGCTTTATTTTGAGCTGAGTGGGTGCCTTGGACCCCACTCGCTCTTAAGTAAATCCGCCCCTGGAGTCCACAAACAAGTTAGGACTCCACATTTTCAATCAATTGTCCATGCTACCATGGCACCCATGACATTACATACACAACTACCATTTAACATGCTAGCACAATTCCTTAATTGGACTTCTCATGCCTAATCACATTGGGTATTTGGGGAGTTCATGGAATCTACACTACATATCATCATTTTGCACTTGCAATGGGTCAGGCAATTTCTCATTAATACACATGCATATGATCATCAAAAATCAGTAATTACACTTCCTATGATCATTTTAAACACAATTCATGGTCACATAACCGTTTAACTAGATTTGTGTGTCATTTAGGCATTTCAAACGGTTGGTGTGCATACTTAGACGCACACATTCATATTATACTCATGAACCTCCTACTTACCAAATAGCAAAGTTTAAGCAAGTACACCACAATCTCATCATCAAATAATCATTTACTAACATAATCAACCAAATCATATAGTTAAGAACCCATGGTTTAACCCAATTTCATGACCTACCTAGATCACCATCTGCCATGAAGTTCACATAGGAGGGTTTGGTGACTAATTCACCAATTACCCATGAAACTACAAAATTCATGCAACATACAAGTTCTATAGCACATAACATTGGCTCATATACAACAATTTTGTAGATTCAAAGTCCCAATCATGGAAACCTAGGCATGAAACTATATGGGGGATTGACTTACTTGTGCTAGAATCGGGTCTAGAGAGTGATCACACTTCCAATTCCAAGTTTGGGGCTGGAAATCGCAGCCTAGAACCTCAATGATGCAGAATTCGATTTTGGGGAGGTGGAGGAGAGGTCTTGGGTGCGCGGGTCGTGTTTCACGACTCCCCCTCCTCCTCCTTCCTTTTGTTAAATGCAACTTTCACATAATTACAGATTTGACCCTTAAATTTTGGTTTTTGGTTTAATTTCTATGGTAAGCTTAATATTTTCAAAGTAACCCCCAAGGTATTCTAACATGGAAATATACTAACCATGCTAGGTCACAATTTGGCCACATAACACAATAATATCTAACGTTAACGGAATATACACGTAATTAAAATTCGGGATGTTACACTGATGGGCCTTAATGTCTGTTTACAAAAATCCTCTTTTGTAGCGAAGCGTGAATAGCCGTCCTATATTGCCATGGTGTTTGAGATATGGATTTCATTTGAAAACGAAGTTGATAAGTTCTTTTTTTTGTGTTCAACGATAAAAATAAATAATAAAGCATGGTTCTGGTTTTAATTCTCTGCGTCATTACAATACAGTTATACTTTTTACGTGATTTTTATGTATGTTTTAGCTTTATTAAATGTAGTTTATCTTTTGCTATTTTTAGAACTTGCGTTATTATGTCTTTGCGTTTGCATAATTATGAAACTATTGATATTCGATTCTGGGTTGCGTATTTATTTATGTTCATGTAGCCTAATTATGTTTATGTTCCGTTGACGTCAATTAGACATGAATTTGCTGTTCTTACAACTTGCATGATTAATTTTTGTACTTGCGTAATTATGGAGTGTATATTTTCTTATGTTCATTACATGTATTTTTTTTTCTTCTTACATCTTGTGTGATTATGTTTAATCCTTGCGTAATTATGATAATGTGCATGATTCTGTAAAGAGATTAATAGAAATAATGTGCAAGAAATTCAAAATACTTGTATTAAAAGACATTACAACATATGATATTCTACTCATATGTTGTTACAAAAGACACTTTTAAGTGTACAGAGACATTGATGGCCTTGAGAATGTTGGCAATTGCTTGATCTGTTCGATATCGGTTTTATCCTTGTCTATCATAAACAAATTAACAAGCTCCTGAACATAACTCTTGGGCAAGGTCATCACCTTCTGTGTCACCTCATCCCTGGCTAGTGTCATTTCCTCAAGACTCTCGAAACTCTGCTTCAAAACATCCACCAGAAGGATTTCTTTGTTGAACTCTAGCATGATCTGCCTGGTTAACTTCTGTTTGAGGGCTAATCGGCGTCTGTGACGTTGGACGAAGATGACGCCATTTTGATAGCGGGTGATTATTTTTGGAGTTTGATGTGTGACGTGAAATGAAGACAATTATAAGAAGCGATGTAACGTGATTTATAAAAGGCAATCGAGTGTCTACTTTATAGGAATGATGAGGCTTCCAATGTAGTGAATGCTCGCACCTACCTCTAACTGATTATTAGTTTAATGGGATGGTTGGGGGGAGGTGAAGCGTATTAAGTGTTTGATTTGGAGTTAATTGCCAAATCTTTTCAAATCCATTCTAACGCAAATACATATCACGTTTAATGTTTGCATGTATAATATAGGGTTTAGTTGTATTTTTATTTTTTGTTTTTTCTTTTTGCGTCGTTTTATTTTCCCTCCAATTTTTTAGTATATATATATGGTGTGTGTGTGTGGGGGGGGGGGGGGGGGGGTTCTACCATGCATTTTATTCCCAAATCAACTTTCTCAACTTCACATTTCATTTCCTTACTTCGATTTTATTTGTTAAAAGATGGATTCTTCATCAAACAGGGCTGGTTCTTCTGAAGTGATCATGGTGGTGGAGGAGATGCATGAAAGAGAAGCCCAGGAAGATCGTGTCATGCGAAATTATTTTGGCATGATGACCATGCTTACAACAAACATCATCCAAACCCACATTGGGATGCTTAAAGAGCTTGTTGAAATCTACCGTCCACCATGCAACGTGCTGCCACAGACTACATCACCTACTAGCTTGAGCTGAAGGAGGAGATCCACTCCCTTCTTCGTGGTGTTAGGGACAACACCATAAAGAAGGCGAAGGAGAATGTGGCGGCTGTGGACGAGCTCAAGAAGCTGTAGGCACCCATCCCTTGGGGTTTTTTTTTGTCACACCCCCGAATAACCACTAACGGAGTTTATACCGTTTAAGGGGTGCGAGCAAACCAGGACCACAACCATTAGTTACAAATACTAAACGAATCAGAGTTAGTCCAAATATATGTCATAAATTAAAGTCTCACAATACGCAGCGGAAAATATTGTCTTAGCACTAACAACGTGCTTTACAAAGTCATTGTTTTAAATTCCCAATATGATTTAAACAAAAGTAAAATGTCTTCATGTGCCATGCCAACCCGCTCCGGATACTCCTCAGCGATCTGCAAAAGTTTAAACCACGCAAGTGTCAACCTAACGGTTGGTGAGTTCACAGTGGGCTTGTCACGCAGTGGCCCGGTCTCATAATCATAATTGTGTCAACATATGCTTATGTAATGTTTGTTTGTGAAAAGCAATGCTCAGTGATAATAAACCAGTCCATAATCATAGTAGCGTGATTTAGTAAAAGTAATGTCCGTAACATGCGTTATCGGGTATGTACTAGTTTTGTAAAATTAAAGTGCTTAACCGATATCGCGGGTAGCTAATCCGTTGTTCCATGCACTAAGGAAGTTGTACCAAAGCTGACTAATAAGTATTGTAGTGGCATCGCCATCATCTATTTTGTTTTGCGGACATACGTCATCGCGGCTTTGCCTCCCCCGTGTCCTCTCGGGATCACGGTCAGATAGGCTGATAT
Organism: Deinandra increscens subsp. villosa; assembly: GCA_039602395.1. Taxonomy (NCBI): domain Eukaryota; kingdom Viridiplantae; phylum Streptophyta; class Magnoliopsida; order Asterales; family Asteraceae; genus Deinandra; species Deinandra increscens. The sequence goes on along the minus strand of JBCNJP010000010.1, from coordinate 2,732,285 downwards.
TGTACCTCCGTGCACCTCCAGTGTCACGAGGCGGAGTTTGTCAAACTCCAGTAGATCTACCCAACATCCCCTCGCTTTACAATTAATGGCACAATTAAGTTGAGGACTTTTTCAGTAAAAAGGCAATCCTTAGAGATCATGTGATATCATGTGGTTTAGACTTTAACCTACACTAGCCATATTAAAATGGTTTACCGGATTCTCATGAATCTCAAAATGTTTTCAGTTTCGTTTCAGAAATAGTTTGTTTAAGTTCTACAAGTGTTTCCCATAAAACACTTCAAGTGTATCAAAGAGGTGCGTGGCACTCATAAGGTTTCAAGTTCATAAAAGAGGTGCGTAGCACTCATAAGATTGTCAGCATTGTTTTTCATCAAGTTATTCAGTGTGTCCCAAACGGGCTCACAGTAAACGGGTTAGTGACACTCACCTTTGGTTGCACTGCTACACTTGCTAAATAATCCAAGTATTGTTTGCTTAACGAAGACCTAAGAACACGTTTAGGTCTTAAGTATTAGTTTTGTGTCTAATCTTTAACTTACGTCACTATGGCCCATAACATAGCACGTTGGAACTATGACACAACATACCGACACACGACACCGATGGTTGATCATAACGAGGGTTCACATAACTCAGAAATCAAAGCATGTTTCATTATTGCATAATCATGTAAGTCATGGCATAACATTTAGGTAAGTTGTACAAGTTTGAGTTTTAGTTCTAGCACAGTTTCGCTACACAGTTTCGCTGTGTGCACGGGCAGCACTTTCGCTGGGCAATACCCGATGACACAGTTTCGCTAGCTAGTTTCGCTCGAAACTGATGACACAGTTTCGCTAGCATAGCTTCGCTCGAAACTGGTTTGAACTTTCGTTCAGGGACAAGGTCTATGGTTGTTTCGCTCGGTAGTTTCGTTCAAGCAATACACAGGCGACACTATAGTTTCGCTACATAGTGTCGCTGAATGAATATTCAAAGGGTCTGCAAAACTACAGTTTCGCCTAAAGAATGCCTAGTTTCGCTAGTCCCTAAAAACCCATAAATTTGACTGAAAATCTTTCTAACAGCTTCCATACTTCATATAATTCATTATCTAGCATGTATAAACATTTACCAACATTAAACAGTAAGATTTAACACCTTAAACATGGATTTTCATCATCAAATCACCAAAACACATTTTAGAGCACAAAATGACCTAACTAGCATGAATCTTCATTATGGAATGATTTTACACGTAAAGTTGCAGACTTTATGATAGATCTAGCATTCCTAAGCTTCATATAAGAAGATCAAACGATTACATGGAGGTTTAAGCATGCTTTTTAAGGAAACACATAGAATATGCATGAAAATGGTTTTGGAGACTCACGGTTTGATCTAGGATCCGAATGG
>JBCNJP010000010.1:2692836-2730387 GCA_039602395.1 Deinandra increscens subsp. villosa | reverse complement strand
ATTATGATTTCATAGAATGAAAAACAAAACCTAGCTATCATATAGGGTCTTGGGAGGTTGAGATGAGATGAGGGCACACTTTACCTCTATCCCAAGGAATACCCTTGACTCCAAAAAAAATATATATATCTTTTCCCTTTTTTCTTGAGAAACACAGAACACGGTTAATAGTCACAAGCAAACATGCAAGTAAAAAACTCATACAAGAAAGCAGACCTAAAAAGAAACTCATACAAGGATAAGTAGACAAGGTTAAAGGCATACCGAGGACTAACGGCTCACCTACTAAAAGCAGACCTAAAAAGAAACTGTCTATCTCCACTTAATACTAATGAATAGATCTTTTTTGAACAACCAACAAATAAAGCCTGTCTACTCGGGCTTTATTTCAATTGAACCTATTTCAAAGAAAACCCAACTCCATCGGGTGGCAAAACCCGGGGGCTCCAGGGATTGAACACTACTAGGGCAAGTCTTCGTGGTTAGAGATGATCTTAATAAATCTATAGAAAAGCATATCATAAACTCCACAAGGTAATGATAGTAATTATGTCTATAGATGCTTAAAAAAGAGTTTGACTATTCTAAAAAGTGATTAGGATTAATAATTAAAGTATAGAAGAGAGTAGAGTAAACCACCTTTGCTGCACCGGAGGGATTCCTTCCTTCTCTTCAACTCTTTCCTTGATTCTATCGATTGTATCAGTCGGCTCGATGTCGATTTCAATTTCCTTCCCTGTAAGAGTCTTAACCTTGATCATAGTTCCTCCTCTCAATCTCAAAACAAGATGAAGAGTTGACTCTTTCTGGATATTGTAGTCAGCAAGTGTTCGACCATCCTCTAACTGCTTCCCAGCGAAAATCAATCTCTGCTGGTCCGGAGGAATACCTTCTTTGTCCTTCAAAATCAAAATAACCTACCTCAGCCTATTATTTAACCTAATCGCAACTAATCAATCTGTTTCCAACCTAGTTTATAATCCAAAATCGAATTTAGAATTCAGATAACACGATCAAAATCGAAATTAGAACCCTAGTTGTATCAATTTCAGCAATTGGAAAATACGAGAGGAGTTTTGAAGGTGAGAAAGTGGAACCTGGATCTTGGATTTGACATTATCGATGGTATCGCTGCTCTCGACTTCGAGAGTTATGGTCTTCCCGGTTAGGGTTTTGACGAAAATCTGCATAATTTGTTTGTTTGTTTGATTGATTGGTGTTGGATTGAGGGATGGGTGGTTTTATAAACGCATAAGCTGCGTTGCGTTTAATGAACGCGGAAAGTTGACTCTTTTAATCATGTCAAATGCTTATTCTCGACTACTATTCTTATTCTACTCACGGGTGGGTGCTCTTACATGGGTCACGTATTCGTGGGTTGACGGGTTAACCTAGCAGAATTTGAAAATTTGAGACGAATCCGAACCCGACGTGATCTATAAAATCAAATCTAACAACAATATGATTTTTTTACTTTTTTGTTTTAACGACAACTTGGATCACTATCGATGGCATTACCGATCCACCCGATCATCTCAATTCCCTATCAGAAGGAAACTCATCATAGGTGAGATAACTCATTGGCTCAACCCGGACCTTTATTTATATTTGTTACATATAGGAATTGAAATCAATACCTCTCACTTTTAATGTTTTTTAGTACCTCACTTTAACTAATTAAGCTAGGGATCATTGGTCAAACTGTTGATCGAATCCTGAATCGTTAGATATAAAAACAGATAATAACTATGTAAAGATTACATGTTGTCATCTGGTTGAAATCAGCAGCAGTTAGGTTGTCCATCCTGTGAGTAACATTGGTTCCCCTTTAGGGTGTATGCTAATGATGGTGAATTCGTGAGGGTTCACAAATTCGTAAAGAGAGAGAGACGAGAGAGAGAGAGAGAGAGGCGAATTGTGTGTGGTGATTAACCTCTAATCTCTCTAATAAGGCCCTATGTATATACACCCAAGGGGAAACCCTAGTCTATCAATTAAGGGCAATTACGTCCATCAAATAAATGCCTGATAGGGTTAATTAGGTAATTGATTATTTAAGATAAATGATTAAAGGACATAATATATATTTATATTATATACATATATATATCCGAAATACACACACATATATATATATATATATATATATATATATATATATATATATTTAGTAAATATATTTTGTCTAACATTCTCCTACTTGGCCGAATGATCATTTATAATGAGTTATTAGCTAAGTCTGATCAGAATAATACTCATTTCAATTTTAAACCGAAATTGCAGCAGAAAAATACAGTCATAGAGTTGATTATCCAACTCAAGACCCCTATTAATCATACTACAACCCCAAATTTAAAATTCAACATAAATTCAGAATCAATCACAGAAATAAGCCTTTAACGTTGATTTGTATATAAACTGTCTATATGTCCCGTTAGGCATGCGTAACATATTTAGAGACAACAAATCAAACGGATGAGGAATAATTAATAATTAGTCATTCATATTGTGATATGCTTGGTCATTAGTAAACCTCGTCTTCATTATGAGCTCTTAGAAAATACTTATGAGGATAGACCTTAAGTTATAGGATCCTTTAGGCATATCATGAATGTTTTCAATACAAGAACTTAGATTCCTCTATTTGTTCTTAAATGAACAATAATATTGTATCGAAAATTTAATGCAGCTCTACTCAAAACTGTTACTATTTTAAGAGATTAGGGTAGCTGACTTTATCACAGTAAGTCTTCAATATGTTATTTATCTGGAGTTTAGGAGTCTAATGATAAATTTACCAACAACATCTAGTGACAAATTCTGTCATAATAACTTAGGTTGTTGTTATCATGTTCTTATGACTCCCCCATGATCCATGAGATAAATTTGTCCGCAGACATAAGGATCTACCCCTGAGTTGACATTTAATATCCTTTGAATACAATAAAGTTAAAATTTACTTTGAATACAATAAAGTCAAAATTTAGAGATAGTCAACTATTTTAAGTTTTCTCACTTCTTCTATAGTTTAAATTTTATAGTCTTTCGTTTCTTATAGATATTGAAATGCCATCTTAAATGCTTTATGATGCACTAAACTTAGGAAATGATTTTCATCATTTCTTAGTATTTCAGCAATGAAGGCAATATCTTAAAACGAGTATAGACTTGACATAAGATTTGAACCTTTATTAGTAATCTCCTTTAGTTACTAGAGTTACAGATAAAGAGCAACGTTGCATGTTGTAATGTGTTGAACACATAGTTAAATCTAATGAGACTTAATGTCTCGTTAGGTTGATCTTGATGTATTTTGATGTTTATTGTATAAGAAGCATCTTCAAGATTTTAATGTCAAAATTAAGCGAGAATAAATCGCTTTGACTCATGCAACAAAACTAACATATTACTTGCCTAAAATAATGTATATATAAGGGCAAGTATTGTATTGAGACATAGAATTTAAAAATTCTAATGTAATATTGTTCGTGACACTATTAAGTGTTCGTAACAAAAGAAAAAAGATTGTAACAATCTGTTTACAAATTCGAACAACTAGGTGTTTGAATCTGCTTTAAGACTGTATGCCACGGTACTGGAAAATAACAGTGAACTTGTAAACAGAAAAAATCACAATCTTATTTTTTATTAAATGAGAACAATACTATTACACTACAGAAAGGAGTAGAAGCAGAAAAATGAAATAAAATGCAGAAAGCAGAAATAACGAAGCCAGAGCTCGTGTTGAACACGATTTCCTTAAAACAAATTTCGGTCTGTTTCCCAGGATACGGTGGCTGAAGCAACGTATTGCCGGAGTTTTACTTGCCTGAGATCGCAGAGTCGAGTCGAGTCGAGAAGAGGAGAATGATTTCTGGTGTGTCTCTCCTGTCTGATATCGACTGGTTTAAATAGCCACAAGTTGGATTGTTGTCCAAGACAGCAATCAACATTAAACGTGAATATTAGTTTCTAAATTAGCTGATTGCGAATTAACTAGGATGGAGTGTTCTCCAAGATCAAATCATTTCCAAAAATAACTAGCGAGAGGAGCCAAAACCGGTCTGCGCAAACCCGACCATTTTCGAGTCGCATTCGTGTCCGCAGGATGCGCGATCGCGCCCAAGATTTTTGGTCGGGTTTCTCATTTTTCTGCACCCCCCCCCCCCGCGCGCGCGTAGATGTTGGAGTATAAAATGACATTACAATTTGATAACCATCCAAGTTCCTTGGCTTATAAACCACATTTCATTTTGGATCACTTCCAATGTGGGACAAGTGGTTTCTAGCTCAAAATATATATAGTTTGTAGACCACACTTTGAGCATCGATATCTCATTCACCTCTTAATAACTTTGGACGTTTAATATCTCGTTGGAAAGCCCTTGTCCTAGGCTATTCAACCATATCAAATAACCCGTCTAATTATTATATCTACATATAAATAATTAGGTCCAAAGTTTAGGAAAAAATACATATTTTCCCTATTTTTTTCCAACAATCCCCCACATGAATGGAGATCGATGGAGCAAAGTACTCGATCATTCTGAAATCTCAAAAGTTGAGTCTTGCGTAGGATAGGTAGGTGTCCCCTTTGATCCTTACCTTGTAAAATGTACTTAGCCTGTCAGTAGACGGCGATGTCTTTGAACTGAGCTGCCGTTTGTGTAGGCGACAATACACTTTACACAGGACTCTTCCTGACGGTATCAACTCCTCATAGTCGTGTCCTTTATGGTCCTGAACACTTGCCTGGTTCTGCGAGAGTCTTAAGAAATTAGCCCCCACATTTCTCTTCGAGGCGACCCCACTTCTCTCTCACATAGGTGATTCCTCGAATCATTAAAAGCTTGAAGCTTATCCTCACTGTCACTGTTTAATAAAGGAACGGGTTTGGAAGTTTGGAAACTTCCTTTTAGTTTTGGGTGTAGTCATATCAAGACTTCCCCCACAGTGACCTCCTCAATTCATACAAGTAGGTTGTCCTATTGAACCTAGATCTTGGGATCTCCAGTCATATAGGTTAGGTTTCCTTCGTATGAATTATACATTCACGGGCTTCAATCCCATTCCTCTTGACGACCTATATACTGCCTCTCTACTTAAGCCTTTAGTAAGCGGATCCGCTATATTATCAGCTGACCGTACATAGTCAATCGTGATAATCCCCGTTGAGAGCAGTTATCGTAAAGTATTATGTCTACGTCGAATGTGTCGAGACTTCCCATTATATATTGCACTATGCGCGCTACCAATTGCCGATTGGCTATCGCAATGTATAATAATGGCCGTTACCGGCTTGGGCCACCTGGGTATGTCCTCGGTAAATTGACGTAACCACTCAGCTTCTTCTCCACCTTTGTCCAAAGCAATAAACTCAGATTCCATCGTTGATCTGGCTATGATCATTTGCTTTGACGATTTCCAAGACACAGCTGCACCTCCTAGTGTAAACGCGTATCCACTAGTTGCTCTTGAATCCTTTATATCAGAGATCCAGTTCGCATCGGTGTATCCTTTAATCACTGCTGGGTGTCTTGAGTAATGTAGTCCGTAATCACGAGTGTACCTCACATATCTTAGTAATCTTATTATACTTTTCCAATGTTCAGCACTTGGATTACTAGTATATCTACTTAACCTGCTTACAGCATATGCTATATCAGGTCTTGTACAACTCATCAAATACATTAGACTACCAATGATTCTTGAGTACTCCAATTGCGAAACTCCTTGACCCCTGTTTTTCGAGAGATGTTGACTCGTGTCAATAGGAGTTCTAGCTATACTTGAGTCACCCGAGTTAAACTTCTCAAGAATCTTTTCCACATAATGAGGTTGGTGTAGTATGAGACCCTCTTTGGTCCTGGTGATCTTTATCCCAAGAATCACATCCGTCAAACCCATGTCTTTCATGTCGAACCTTGCTTTCAACATATCCTTCGTGGATGTGATCATCTTATCATTACTACCTATGATGAGCATATCATCAACGTAGAGACATAGGATGACATATCCATTTGGTGTCTCTTTCATGTAGACACACTTGTCACATTCATTGATCCTGAATCCCTTTTCTCTCATCACAGAATCAAACTTTTGATGCCATTGCATGTTTAGGGGCTTGCTTCAATCCATACAATGACTTTACAAGTTTGCACACTTTCTTTTCTTGCCCTTTCGCCACAAAACCCTCGGGTTGTTCCATGTAAATTTCCTCTTCTAAATCTCCGTTTAGAAAGGCGGTCTTTACATCCATTTGGTGAACCTCCAAATTTCGAATGGCGGCTATGGCAAGTACCATTCTTATAGACGTTATTCGGGTCACTGGTGAGTAAGTGTCAAAATAGTCCAGACCCTCTTTTTGTCTATAACCCTTAATCACCAATCTTGCCTTGAACTTGTCAATGGTTCCATCCGCTTTCATCTTTTTCTTAAAGATCCATTTGTAACCTAGTGGTTTACATACCGGAGGAAGATCCACTAGTTCCCACGTGTGGTTTTGTAAAATAGACTCTACTTCACTTTTGATGGCTTCCTTCCATTGAGGTCCTTCGGAAGAAGTAATTGCTTCTCTATATGTGTTTGGTTCACTATCCACCATATAAGAAACAAAATCGGGACCAAACGATTTTCCAACCCTAGCTCTCTTACTTCTTCTTGGTTCAATCTCTTCTTCTTCAGATTGTTCTTGTCTATCCTGACTTTCTGGTTCATCATCATGACCAGTCTCCCTCGGAAGATCAGTCTCGCTAGGTAGACCATAGGGAGTTAGACAAGGAAACACATCCTCGAAGAACGAGGCATTACGAGATTCCATTAATGTACCTTTGTGTATATCAGGAATTTTAGACTCGTGTACCACAAATCGATAGGCGCTACTATGATGTGCATATCCAATGAATATGCAATCTACCGACCGTTTTTGGTCCTATCTTTACCGCTTTAGGTGGTGGAACAACCACCTTGGCCAAACACCCCCACACTTTGAGGCGTTTGTAAGAAGGTTTCATACCCCTAAATAGTTCATAAGGGGTTTCGTCCTTCTTTTTCCGGGGTATCCTATTCAAAAGGTAGTTAGCCGAGAGTATGGCATCCCCCCACATGTCCTGGCTCAACCCAGAGCTTAGCAACATGGCATTCATCATTTCTTTCAAGGTTCGGTTCTTTCTTTCGGCAATGCCGTTTTGTTGAGGTGAGTAGGGAGCAGTGAATTCATGTCTAATTCCATGTTGCTCACAAAGGCTAGCAAATGGCGACACATATTCACCCCCTCTATCGCTTCTCAACACCTTGATTTTCTTGTTAAGTTGGTTCTCAACTTCGGTTTTATATAGTACAAATTTCTCAATTGCTTTATCTTTACTTTTTAGTAAATACACATAGCAAAATTTTGTACTATCGTCGATGAACGTGATGAAATATTTACTTCCACCTTTCGTTGGGATTGATTTTAAATCACAAATGTCCGTGTGAATCATATCAAGGGGTTCGGTGTTACGTTCAACCGAATGGAACGATGTTCTAGTAAGTTTGGATTCAACACAAGTTTTACATTTATATTTCGAGTCAATATGAAATGTTGGTATACTTTTTAGTTTAATTAAGCGTCTAATGGAATCAAAATTGACATTACCGAGTCGACCATGCCACATACACGAAATAGACTCAACGATATAAGTAGAAGTAGAAGTCTTATTCATTACATTGTTGTCACCCATTACAAACACTTTAAACATACCATTTAGGGCATAGCCCTTACCAACATAAACACCATTCTTGGTGAACACGACCTTGTCAGACTCAAACACTAATTTGAAACCAAATTTGTTCAACAATCAACCAGACACGAGATTCTTACGAATCTCTGGCACATACAGAACATTGTTCAAGGTTAGGTCATTCCCAGAAGTCATCTTAAGAATCACCTTTCCTTCACCTTTGATATCAGCAGTGGCCGCATTTCCTATGTAGACCTTTTGACCCGCATCAACTTCATTCAGAGTGGTGAAGTAGCTCTTATCAGAACACACATAGCGGGTAGCCCCAGTATCAATCCACCAACCTTTGGGTTCATCCCCCACAAGGTTCACCTCCGATAGCATGGAGATAACATCAGTCACCATCGCAGCAAAGTCCATCATACCAACCTTCTCAACCATGTTTGCTTCTTGACGTGGATTAGGACGCTTTGGCATCTTACATTGAGCCGCCCTGTGACCTGGCTGGTCACAATTGTAACACGTCCATTGGAATTTGGTAATTCCACCTTTAGGACCGAGATTCATTCCCGGTTTTCCACCTTTCTTGTTACCCTCATAGGCTTTCCATTTACCCTTTTTGTCATAGTGACCTTTACCCTTAAACTTGCCTTTAGAAGACTGACTTGCTTCAACCATGTTTGCTCTAGCCGATGCAGGGTTAAAGCTGTTCCTCTGGTTTGTCTTGTTGTCCTCTTCGATACGAAACGGACGATAAGATCTTCGATAGTCATCTCCTTTCGCTTGTGCTTTAGATAGTTCTTGAAGTCTATCCAACCTGGAGGCAACTTTTCAATCATCGCAGCAACCTGAAAAGTCTCACTAAGAACCATACCCTCGGCATGAATATCGTGCAACATCACCTGGAGTTCTTGGATTTGTTCAATAATAGTCTTAGAGTCTACCATCTTGAAATCCAAGAACCTAGCAACCACGAACTTCTTAGTACCCGCATCCTCAGTTTTATACTTCCTTTCCAATGACTCCCAAAGTTCTTTGGCAGTCTTGGTCTTGAAGTACACATTGTAGAGGGAGTCGGCCAGGCCGTTAAGAACATAGTTCCTGCACAAAAAGTCTGAATGTTCCCACGCTTGTACAGCATTAAGACTTTGAGCATCAGGTTCCCCTTCAATCTTTGGGGCACTCTCAGACAAGAACCTCACAAGGTTAAGAGTAGTCAGATAAAACAGCATCTTTTGCTGCCATCTCTTAAAGTTCAAACCATTGAACTTTTCCGGTTTTTCAGCATGATTCGCCACAGCATTGGGTAACGGCGCAATTACCGGAGTGGTCACCACAGAAGCGGTAGGACCAGTACTAACCACCGTGGTAGTAACTTGAGTAGTCGCTGGAGTAGTCATCCTGAGATCACAGAAATGACGAACCAAATTATATTGAGACATAGAATTCAAAAATTCTAATGTAATATTGTTCGTGACACTATTAAGTGTTCGTAACAAAAGAAAGAAGATTGTAACAATCTGTTTACAAATTCGAACAACTAGGTGTTTGAATCTGCTTTAAGACTGTATGCCACGGTACTGGTAAATAACAGCGAACTTGTAAACAGAAATAATAACAATCTTATTTGTATTAAATGAGAACAATAATATTACACTACAGAAAGGAGTAGAAGCAGAAAAATGAAATAAAATGCAGAAAGCAGAAATAACGAAGCCAGAGCTCGTGTTGAACACGATTTCCTTAAAACAGATTTCGGTCTGTTTCCCAGGATACGGTGGCTGAAGCAACGTATTGCCGGAGTTTTACTTGCCTGAGATCGCAGAGTGTTCGAGTCGAGAAGAGAATGATTTCTGGTGTGTCTCTTCTGTCTGATATCGACTGGTTTAAATAGCCACAAGTTGGATTGCTGTCCAAGACAACAATCAGCATTAAACGTGAATATCAGTTTCTAAATTAGCTGATTGCGAATTAACTAGGATGGAGTGTTCTCCAAGATCAAATCATTTCAAAAAATAACTAGCGAGAGGAGCAAAAACCGGTCTGCGCAAACCCGACCATTTTCGAGTCGCATTCGTGTCCGCAGGATGCGCGAGCGTGCCCAAGATTTTTGACCAAGTTTCTCATTTTTCTGCACCCCCCCCCCCCCCGCGCGCGTAGATGTTGGAGTATAAAGTGACATCACAATTTGATAACCATCCAAGTTCCTTGGCTTATAAACCACATTTCATTTTGAACCACTTCCAATGTGGGACAAGTGGTTTCTAGCTCAAAATATATATAGTTTGTAGACCACACTTTAAGCATGGATATCTCATTCACCTCTTAGTAACTTTGGACGTTTAATATCTCGTTGGAAAGCCCTTGTCCTAGGCTATTCAACCATATCAAATAACCCGTCTAATTATTATATCTACATATAAATAATTAGGTCCAAAGTATAGGAAAAATACATATTTTCCCTATTTTTTTCCAACACATATTAATTCTTCATCAGAAGGAAACTCACTATAGGTGAGAAAACCTATTGGCTCAACCTGGACCCTCATTTATATATTTGTTATAGGTGGGCTTGAAACCAACACTTCTCACTTTTAATGTTTTTGAATACCTCACTTTAACCAATTAAGCTAGGGATGATTGGTCAAACATGATTCTTTCATTTTATATTTGTTTTTCCTCTTCTACATATTGTGTAGGGAACACAATACCCAAAGGGTATTAGTTTTGCTAAACAGTAGGAAGTAGGTGATGATGGTTGTGTAAGTGTGTAGACATACTTGGTAGTTTCTATAGGAAAGTTTAGTTAGGAGATCAGTTAAGCAAATGAAATGGTGATGGTTTGGTTGCTAGTAACCGACGAGAGAGAGGGGTAACGGGCCGAAGGTGGTGGTTGCATGGGGTTCAGATGCCATGCAAAAAGGTGGCGAACTCCAGGACTAACCGGGTCGGGTCGGACCAAGCAAGGGGTTGACGGATTTGAATAAATAAATTTGAGCACGGGTGGTTATGTGATGAATGGGTACGAGTGATTAAATAAAACGTTAGGCTACGAGGCTGATAATCTTGGTGATTTTACGTGTAAAAAAGTGTATACGTGAACGGGTTTTATTAAAACGCTAAAAGTTTACGTTAAATAATATCTAACGATAAAAGGTTATAATAATGCACATAAAAGCAGTGTTTTAAAAAACCAGTTCGAACCGGGCGGTTGAACCGGTTCGACCAGATTTTTTGGGGGTCTCCGGTTTTTTCACGGTTTTTTACGAGATCCGAACCGGCTGGTTTTCCGGTTTTGACCGGTTTTTCCTGGTTAAACCGGTTCGGTTCAACCGATTTTCTTGTAGTTTTTTTTTAATTATTTTTATTACATGTGTGTACTATTGTTATTTTCTATAATTTGTGAACTTTAATACTTATATTTTCTTGTGAAATACGTATTTGGTATTATTTTTTAATGGATTAAAATTGTATTTTAACTATTTTTGTTGTAGTGTACAAGTTTATTAGCATTTTTATAAACCGGTTGAAACGACCAGTCTAACCGGTCCAACCGATCAAACCGGCCCCGAAAACTTTTCCGGTTCAACTTCAAAACCGGTTTTTAAGACATTCCATAAAAGTTAAATATCTAAATCGTTACAAGCTGATAAAATATTAAACGTCCAAATGGTGACGGTTTGTACGTAATATATAATTACTACAAAGATGATAGGAAAATATAAAATCTTTTTATATTTCTTGTTGTTGAAATTCCAATTATAAAATATGAAATTTCATTGTTAATAATGGATAAATACCAAATATTGTCACGAGATTATGTCAAGACTTATAATAGGTTTGCATGAAGTGATACCTAAGTTAAATGTAAACCTAGGTTAAGTGCATAAATACCAGTTAAACAAATAGTAAAAAATAGCGTGTTTTGTCAATGTTCTCCTTCGGTTGTGGGAATTTCTCGAAATTCAGTCTAAGTCATTAACATGAGCATCATTAGTAAAAAGATGAGAGTATTTCGATTGAAATTGATCTTCACGTTCCCAAGTATATCCAGGTCCTCGGCGTAAGTTCCATCGTAGTTTAACGTTAGGGATACGGCTACGCTTCAGTTTCTTTACCTCACTGTCAAGGATTTCAATGGGTTCTTCGACGAAATGAAATTTGCCATCGATCTGGATCTCATCAAAAGGAATGACAAGGGATTCATTGGACAAACACTTCTTTAGATTTCACACGTGAAACGTGTCGTGAACACTACTAAGCTCGGGCGATAACTGAAGTCTGTAAGCAACGGGTCCGATTCTCTCAAGAATCTCGAAGGGACCAATGTAACGGGGGTCTAGCTTACCTCATTTTCCGAAACGGATTACACCCTTCCAGGGTGATACCTTCAACATAACTTTATCTCCCACTTGGAATTTCAGAGGTTTGCGTCTCATATCAGCATAGCTTTTCTGACGATCACAGGTGGCTTTCAATCGTTTCTGGATTTGGAAAATTTTCTCAGTAGTTTCATAGATAATCTTAGGACCAGTCATATGGCTATTTCCAACTTCAGCCCACCAGAGAGGAGAACAACACTTTCTATTGTAAAGTTCCTCGAAGGGAGCAACTTGAATGCTGGTATGGTAACTTTTATTTTTGGAGAACTCTGTGAGGGTCAGATGGTTATCCCTACCATTTCTAAAAGCAATGACGCAGGCACATAACATATCCTTAATAGTCTGAATGGTTCATTCACTTTGGCCATCTGTCTGCGAATGGTAGGCAGTACTCATGTCAAGGCAGGTACCCAAAGCTTTCTGTAATGATTGCCAAAATCTTGACGTAAATCGGTTGTCCCTATCTGAGATGATGGAAACTGGTACGTCGTGTCTGGAGATAACTTCTTTTCAAGTAGATTCTAGCAAGTCGTTCCATTGAATCAATCTCTCTGATCGACAGGAAATGTGCGGAATTTGTCAGTCGATCACCCAAATAACATCGTAACCAGCACGAGTCTTTGGCAGCTTCGTGATAAAATCCATCGCAACCTGTTCCCACTTCCACTAGGGAATCTTTGGTTGAACTAGTAGGACCGACAGCTTCTGATATTCAGCTTTAACGTTTGAGCATGTCAGACACTTACTGACATAAGTAGCAATATATGCCTTCATGTTCGGCCACCGGTACAGTTCTCTTAGACCATGATACATCTTATCAGCACCGGGATGAACAAAGTACCTAGACTTGTGGGCCTCGTCCATGACTAGTGTCACACACCCCCCTCCTCCGCACCCTGCCAGGTGTGGGGGAGGGCGTTGGACCGGCTGTCCGTATCATTACCCGAGATTACCAACGCTTCTAACAACAAACACATACACATACAACGGACATCCAGTCCACACATAAGAAAATGTTAGACCGACTCATGAGCGAGGATGCATCGCACCTCTTATTCGATCTAACAGAATCAATAGCCACCGGATATGGCCTGGAACTGAATAAGGATACATTATATCGAAGGAAACATAGTCATTATCATGTCTTCATAGTTCATTCATAGTTCAGGGTTCATATTTCATAGTTCATACATGCCCAAATTTATATTAACAACAACAACCCAGCAACGTTCCAAGTTCATAATAGGTTCATTCCTACACTTGCTTACCTGCAACATAAGTCATTCATAACATGGTCAACAACAATGTTGTTGGTGAGCCTTAACTACTATCATATCATTAACAGTTTTCAAACACATACTGGTTATGAAATTATCAAATCACACCAAAGGTCAAACTTTATGTACTCTACGGTACGTCGCAATCAGCCGTAAACCATAAACGAGTAAGAATTCATATTCAACATATAAGGACATATTCCCCCTAGTTACCTAATACTTGAGGATCCGGATGAACATGGATAAATCAACTATAATGGCCGTTATAATCCCTTATATGCCTAGTGGCTCAACCTTAATGACCAGAAAGTATATGATAACCCACGCAGGGCATCTTCGAACTAACAGTGTTTGACAAGATAAGTTCATAACAGATATAACAAATACATCAAACAGAATTGTGATCTTAAACAGTTAATTTCATGAGAGAAGTCAGAAGACTCACACAAAGAAGTCAGAAACGGTGGCTAGACAGAAGATCCGAGAAAGTATTCTCTCTTAGATTTCTAGCAACCTATCATCGTAATCATGTTCATATTCGTCATATTCGAGGCTAACATGTCCCATATCATTCTCAGGTTGAAATTAGCATAAAATACAGTTACTGGATCAGTCTCGATAATTTTTGGTTCATCCAAAATTGGCTAAACATTCTGTCATTTTCCTTCATAGGCGTACCGCCTGGAAGTTTACATTTCTAGGCGGTACGCTTCCTATGGTCGACTGATTTCCAGATTTCAAATCCGGGCGTACCGCGCCGATTCATAAGTTTCTGGGCGGTACGCTGGAATCTGAGATTCCGGTTTCTGTTTTCCTTTTCTGGGCGTACCGCTCTGCATGCAGAGTTTATGGGCGGTATGCCCCCATCTGTGAACAGGGGCCCGATTCCATTTTGATGTTTTAAGTCCAGAATTTTTACCCGATCAGTTTCATATTATTCCGAGGGGTCAATTTGGGGTTCATTTGTGGTCTAAAACCTTAACCAAAGCATAACCCCAATTCCCGAGCTTTCTAAATAAGGTAACTTCATTATTTCGACTCCCGATTCATACAGATTTCATTAGGGACAGAATCCCTATGTCCCAATGACTCATTTCTTATATAGATACACTGATCAACTCTGGATTCAAGGGATCTAAGTTTGCAAAGTTTCCATTTATGGAAAGAAATCAACATGCATGCATGGAAGGGTTGTACCTTGTGAAGAGATCCTTGTACAACCGAGATTTTCTGATCTTCTAGTACTCCTCAGTCCCCAATCCAATTTCCAGAAGTGATTCTAAACATGCATGTATGATCCATGACCATTTCATGAGTGTGTGATCTTTAAAGAACTTAAATCACTTTGCTAAACCAAAAATCAAGATGTTCTTACCTTGATTGTCCTTGATTCTGGTTTTCCACCCTCCTTAGCCTTCTCCAAGTGATTCAATACCACTGATTTGATGAGAACACAAGTAGTGTGTGAGGGTTACATTAAGCTTCACATGATTTTGGTATGAAAATGATGATTAAACACTTACCTATGAAGCTTTAATCCTTCCCAATGCTCCAATGGCTTGAAAATGGTGGTGGCAGAGCTCTGGGACTGTCAAGAGAATGCTCTGACCGGAAGTGAAAGAATTCACAAGTGTGCAAGGTTAAAAAGGCCAAAAACCTTGTTCTTATCGATCAGACATTTTGAGGCGTACCGCCCCAAAGTACATATTCTGAGGCGTACCGCCCGGATTTTTAGAATCGTGCATACCAGAATCCGACGGGTGCCGCAACCCGACCCGTTTATCAAATGGGTCGCGTACCGCCTAGGATTTCTTTATCCTAGGCGTACCGCCTCAATTTGTAATTCAGAAACTTATGAGAGTTTCTCATTTGAAAATTCCACCTCGGATCATCGTTTTATTCACAAAGGTTACAACTAGGTTCTTCAAACCTTTGTAAGGAGGCACCCAAAGTTTATTCATGAAGTAATGAGCTCCATCTGGCTTGATCTCAAATTGACGTTCCATTCCGCGCAGGCATTCATCCTTTTTCTTCCTTCAGGGCTTCGATTTGAGCTTCATGAATTTGCAATGTGCGATTAGTATGTATGGTCATACCAAGCGCTCGAACTCGAAGAGGCTTGACTCTTTCCTTTCTACTCAAGGCATATGCAACAACGTTAGCCTTACCAGAGTGGTAACAAATCCCACAATCATAGTCTTTGAGTAGTTCAACCCATCGTATTTGTCGCATGTTCAGCTCTTTCTGATCAAAGATGTGTTGGAGACTCTTATGGTTAGTGAATGCACTTCGTACCATATCGATAGTGCCTCCAGATCTTGAGAGTAAACACAACGGCACCAAGCTGCAGATCATGGGTTGTGTAATTCTTCTCATGGATCTTCAATTGTCAGGAAGCATATGCTATGACTTTGTCACGCCACATTAACACGTAACCCAAACCATGGTGGGACGCGTCGCAGTAAACGAAAAAGTCTTATGTTCCTTCAGGTAAGGATATAATTGGGGCTTTACATAGTTTTTGCTTTAATAACTAAAAAGTGGTGTCCGGTTTCTCATCCTAAACGAACTTCTTATCTTTCTGAGTCAGGGCGGTCAAGGGCGGGGCTATTTTGGGGAACTTCTCAATGAACCTACAATAGTAGCCAACGAGACCTAAAAAATGACGAATTTCAGAAGGCATTGTGGGAGCACTCCAGGCTTTGATGGCTTCAATCTTCGAGGGATCAACATGAATGCCACGGTCCTTGATCATGTGGCCTAAGAAATGTACCTCGCGAATCTAGAATACACACTTTGAAAATTTCGCATGCAATTCTTCTTTCTTCAGCAATTCCAGAATCAACTTCAAATGTTCATTCTCTTCCTTACTACGAGAGTATATCATGATATCGTCAATAAGCACGATAAAAAATTTATCTAGATACGATTTGCACACACGATTCATTAGATCCATGAATATCGTTGGTGCGTTCGTCAAACCAAAGGACATAACTAAAAACTTGTAATGACCATAACGAGTCCTAAATGCGATCTTGGCTACATGTTCTTCGCGGACTCGAAGCTGATGATATTCGAAACGTAGGTCAATCTTTGAGTAGAAACTTGATCCTTGTAATTGGTCAAAGAGATCGTCGATTACCGAGAGTGGATAACGGTTCTTCACCGGTAGCTTGTTCAGCTCATTATAGTCAATGCACATACAAAAGGATCTGGCTTTCTTCTTGACAAACAAGATAGAGGCTCCCCATGTGACATTTGCATATTTTCCATATTTGTAACCCGATCCGTTTCCATTAATCAATGCAATTTCGACTTTCTTTAAACATTTAATCGTGAGGAATTTGTGTTTTGATCATATACATGCATACATATACTATTATTCATGCTAAAGTCATACCCGAGTCAACCCAACACGTGACCAACGGTGATATTATTTGATAACTCTAAAAATATACATTAATGGTGAAACAATAGTACAAATTATAAAAGTTAAGTTTTATAACATTATACTCTTTTATAAATTTGTGACTCATATCATTATTATTCTCACGGAACATTGATCTGGCCGAAGTTCAAGCGGACCTGCATGGTCCGGGCGTAGCCGAGGTCAGGCGGATGTCGTTCCGGCTGAAGTCCGAGTAGAAAGGTTCAGGCGGATGTCGTTCCGATTGAAGTTGATTCATTAAAGTTCTATACCCCCTTTAGTTATAATCTCACTACACAATTATGATCATTAATTAGTAAAGCATGGCAAAATGAAACTCCTTATTTTATTTCTCTATCTCTCGTTTATATGGTAGCAAAAAGACCACACGCACTATTTAAATCTATCAAAGACTAAAATTAGTTCTCAAAGACTAAAATTTCGTATATAAATATCCACGCTATGCAGTAGTTTTCAAACACCTTCACCTTCACATAAATTCTAACAGATTCGTTAGGTCCACTTCTATAACCCATATCTCTTTCATACTTCGTCCAAATCCATCAATTCTTATCCAGAAATCTTCCCTTATGAGTCCTCTAAAATTGTCAACTTACCTCACTCAAATTCGATAAGAACTAAGCCCTCTAGACAGATTTGAATGACGACTGCTCCAGAAGCTCGCTGCTGTGCGACTTTGTTTTCCATAGCACATTTGAGGTACCAAACGAGATCGGTTTAAGCTGATTCTTTTTCCCATCTCTTCCTTTTTCAAAGTACTTCATTTTAGACTAACAATCTGTATCATTTGGCTTCCTAAATCGCTCAGAATATTCTCCCGAAGTCGACCAAGTTTTCTGCCAGAAAAACTCAATAACTCTTCGAGGCTTCAAGTATTGATCCAAGCTCAACCGTCATCTTCACTACCTTCTCCTTGCTTGCTTAATGTGAGAAAAACATCTTATCATATATTCCTTAAATAATCGTTCTTGTTTATATCTAAGAACACCCATTAAAAAGGCTTGTTGGTTAATCACCTTTAAAGGAAAACTACTCAACTTTAAATTCTGTAAATCACAGATTCGTTGTTAGACTTTAAACCAGCCATATCTTGGTCATTTTGAACTCAAATTTAACAAACTCAGACTCCACGTTCAAGTTCGTCGAGTTAGATTTCCAATGGTATATAGTTTGCCTTCTAATTCAAACTGAGCAACTCACAACAGTCCCTACAAAAAGGTGTGTGTTTCTGTACCTTCTGTTTTGTGAGGCTGTTTTGAGCTATCTTTTAACATTTTGTTAAAACACATTCTAAACAAAAGTTGTTTGGCATACTTTAAACTAACAATCTGTGAAGTTTGATAATTTTTAGATGACGTTTGATATTTAAAAAACGCACTCAAAGTCACAACACATAAGCTGTCCAAATTATCCAAATAATACACTAAACCAAAAACAAATATATCACCAATGGTCAACGGGTTAACTCATATAAAACAAGATTCAACTAGTCTAAGTGGGTGACTTAGACATTCGATTCATATCGCTAAGATTTAAGGTGTCTTTTTATAATCTAGGACACGGATAATGATAATCGTCTTCATATCACTTGGACTATTTTCATATCTCACTCACCGCTTCAAGTGAGTATTCATAATCCCTTTTCATCTTCAAACACTAGGATGTAACATTTATACATATTCAAGTATCAATTTCTTTATTCATTTTACAAACCACGCGATTTCATTCTATGTCTTTGTGTGATTACATGCTATATGTTGAACTATGGTTTTATATGGAAATTCAATTTTCAAGCGTAATCAGTAACATACAAGCATATGGTAACAATGATGGATCCATCAGACTGACAACCCAATTGAATTTGACCGGTTTGGCATTCGGGTGATTGAAACCTATTTCATTAACTTCACTTGTGAGTTAAGGGCGCTAGTCAACAAAGGTTTGGTTATGCACATTCAAATTCAATTTTGGTTTATTCATACATGCTTGGTTCTACATTTGACATTTGAGTCGCTTTCAATATACTATATGTAATTATAACCATATGTTTACTCACCAACTATTTTTAGTTGACACTCTCTATTTTTATACATGTTATAGGAAATGCAGTTTGAGCCATACTTGATTGATGCTACATCTAGGATGCTTTGGACCTAGATTAACTAAATCAAACTTTATCCTTATATTATTTTACGTGTGTTGATTCCTTCTATAAGACTTGAAATTTGGTAATGAATAATTATTGAGACTTTAATTATTTTCATGAGCATTTGGATAATTATCATGCCCCGACGTAAATTTCGTCGTCGGTTGGGGTGTGACACCCCACAGAGAAGCTCGGTCTTATAAAGCCTTTCTAGAAGTTCTTGCAACTGATTGGACATTTCTTGCATCTCTGAGTCACCAAAAAGATCATGCATCATCCCCCAGTCGGGTTTCACCAGTCCGACTGATGAGCTTTCGACTCCTCAAATGGTCTGCATTACATAAGATACATTTGTTCAAAAAGGTGACAATAAACTTTTAATATAAAGAGTTTTCATAAAGTCATTAGTACACATCTTAAGATGAGCTTATAAATTCATTTCACCAACCTGCAAAAGGCTTGTTTTCCCCAAAGTGAGTGTAAGAGTTTAGCCAAGCATGACTTAAGGATTTGCTTAATAGAAGATGATTAGTTCATAGACAAACTTTAAACAAAATCTTTTTAATTTAATATTCTTACAAACTTGACGTTGAATGCTTAAAAGCACTGAAAATAAATGGCTTAAAAGTAAAAAACAAAGATTTAAACTAAGAGGGAAGAAAGAATTGAGCAAGTTATGAAATGGGAGGTTGGCTAGATTTTTTAGGCGAAAACAGAAGCAGGCACGTCGTGCCTGATCAGGGGCACGGGTCGTGCTTGTCAGACGATCTTCAAGAATCATGTAGGGTCAGGGGCACAGGCCGTGCTGGATCAGTGACACGAGCCGTGCTGTGTCTGGAGCAGAAGTCAACCTCTAGAAGGTTGCTGTGGAGGGGCACGGGTCGTGCCACAAGTAAGGCACGGGCCATGCTCAAGGCCAAATTTCACAAAGTCTTAATTTTTATTCGTATTTTCTGCATTTTCAACTACTTTTGTGATTTTAGCCCGGATTACACTGAAAAACTAAAAAGAAAGAAATATGGCACTGTTTTGTTATTTATTCGTCGGAATACATATTTGATATAAAAGTATGTATAATTTGATGTGTATCA
The DNA here is from genome assembly GCA_039602395.1 of Deinandra increscens subsp. villosa. NCBI lineage: Eukaryota > Viridiplantae > Streptophyta > Magnoliopsida > Asterales > Asteraceae > Deinandra > Deinandra increscens. The sequence goes on along the minus strand of JBCNJP010000010.1, from coordinate 2,710,322 downwards.
AACATCACACACTTGAATTTTTACTTGCCCTCAAGCAAAACACTATAATCTTGAGGCCTGACACATCCCAAAGTTTATTGATTCGTGCAATCAAGATTCAAAGCACTATAAAGACCATTCCTCCATTTATATTTAACTTACATTCCATTGAATTTTTATTTTTCGTTTAGTTGAAATATAATTATTTGTGACAAGCCAAACTGAAAGTTTAATTCCATACAGACTTATATGCCTCACAAATGATCACTCGTCTCTCGGGTTAGTATATGTATATTTTTAGGTGAAGACTCGTACCAAGGTGAAAACAAGTAGATATCATAGGCTTGACACACAATCGAGCCTCCACAGATCTCATTGGAATCAACATAGTTATCATGAGGGCTTAAAGGTTAAAGGGTAGGCTTGAGTTAGAGTATGAATTTTTGCCTAAAAAGTGATGAAAACGTAAATATCGGTCTTTTAGAATCCTTTATTTATGTGACTTGGAAATGTACTACAAACAACTAAGAGCTTATTATCCCATTTATGGTTCATATTTTTTTAAATAAAGAAATGTAAATCCTAGATGACAAGATCTATCATTTATTTATTGGAATACATAAAGTCACTTTGTTTATTTAATAAAAAACCATATTTTACAAAAAAAAGAATAAAAGGGGTGGGGGGTTAAGGGTGGGAAAAGAAAATGGGTGAGAAACAGGAAGAGAGAGGTTAAATCATAGTCGCCTCAATCATTTGAATATGTGTTCTCAATTTTATTCATTTCGGGACGTATTACCGGGGCAAGTTCTACCTCTACTGAATTACCTGGTTGTTCACAAGATCAAGAAGAAATGAGCAAGGTAGTGTTTGTTCATTCTAATTAGGCTCAAATTCTCACTGAAACGCGAGAAAAAATAAAAAAAATATAGAGTTGTATAAATATTAAACTTATTTTCTACTTGCCATAATAGGAAATATTTCAAAAAATATTTTGAAAAATTTATGATTCAATGGATTTAAGTCTTTTCTAATTGAATGAGTGACTTTTATGTACATGGTTTCTTAAAAACAATAAATTTTTACATTTTTTGGTAGTACATGAGCCATTTTTAAATTTTAATTGGATTAGTTTTTTTTTTTTTTTTTTGTAATTTTCTTTTAATTTATGTTTTTATTTAATTAAAATTTATTTTTAATATTTATTTAAGTTTAAAAAAATAATTATGTAATGATTAGGAGGGCTTCATGACTACACCCTATTTTTTTTCATGGAGCCCTTTAAAAAAGACTATCATATATCAAATTTTACCCAAAAAAACAGATTTATCGCTACAGATAGTCTTAGTTCACTGATATAAGTACATATACTAAAAATATTACATATGAAATCAAGGTGCTACTATCACTTTCATTTTCACTATAAAAGAATATTTACATGGTCACATTCGGATTAACTAATATTTTTTTTAAAAAGTAAGAAAAGAAATATGAAAAATGCATAGAATACATTTAACAAGACACTAGATACACGATGAGATGATACACACCGATTATTTGCTTAGATATCAAGTATATGATAAAGATGATACACACCAAATAGAAAGGTATACGATAAGATACATGCTGGTGTTAATAGTAAGAAAGAAATATGAAAAATGCATTGAACAAATCTAACAAGAGACAAAATATACAATAAGATGATACACTTCAATGTTTTGCTTAGACAACATATAGAAAGGTATAAAATGATATACACACAAATGTAATACTTAAATACCAAATAAAAAAAGGTATACGATAACATCATACATGTAACTTATAACAAAATTACGTATACGAATTAATTATTTCGGTGGTGGATGTCTTGGACTACCATACGCCTTCACCTCTTTCGTAGATAAGGAAAAACATTTTATATAGTATATTTCTTACTACCATGCTACTACCGTGAAGTCAAGGAACGAAAAAGTCTTCCAAAACAAAAATCAATATGCGATGGCTATTTTTGAAGAAATCAAGACATTGGCATTTCAATTGATTAAACTAAGGCTATGTGTAGTCATCAAGCCCCACCATGGGGTATTATACGCCATGTGGCGATGACATGGCATAGGGGGTTATAACATCTCAAGTGTGTAACCATAAAGCCCCACTAATCATTACCTAATCATATTTATTTATTTTTTTTAGTCAACTAATAAAATAAAATAAATTATAAAATTTTAAAACTTCAATTAAAATAAAAAGATACTAGTTAAACAAATAACATGACATCATCGGGGTTGCATTGGCGGTGATCCTAAATTCGCCATGTACGCGAACAACCCGTCATCATCGGGGTTACCGTTCGTACGACGGGAAGGTTGGAAGGGCGTGTTTGATGATGGTCCTCCTCCTTGCATTTTCTTAAAAAAACTTGGAAGAAATATAGTAGTAGAGGAGAGTGAAGAAGTGTTATTAAAAAAATGGGGGTACCACTCTTTTTATATAAAAAAAAATATAACATTTAAAAAAATGTATTAATGGCCCCAACGGATATATTCCAACGGCTATTTTTGAAAAGTCAAGGGGGGAGATGCGCCATCTAGGTAACGCCACACCCACAAAAAACACAACATGGCGCCCCGGGGGGTGCCCAGGGGCGCTATGGTGGGGGGTTGGGTGTTATCACGCCCGATTACACATAGCCTAAGAGGTAACATTTTCCTTTCGCTATTTGAACCGGGAGTCATGGTGTAAATTTTCGTTTGATTTCTCGATGTAAGTAGCACTTTTTCTTTACTTATTTTCTTAATAAAGGCTGTTTAAAAAGGAACTTGTTATCAAATCTCAAGATTTTGTGATAGATTAGATTAAAGTAGCAAAATTGTGACATCTAATCTAATCTAATAAAAATGTGTTGGGTTATTTGTGGTTGGTCCCAATACAACAGTAGTGTGTAAAAAAGCGATGATGCTTCCAAGAACACTAACAATTATGAAATGAAATGAAACGAAATGAAACGAAACCATCTCTCTCTTTCTCTCGATACGATCTTCTTTCTTTGAGTCGAATTCAATGATCTAATAATAAGACTCTCCTCCTCCTCGAACAGGTAAATTACTATATTCCTGATTACTGTCACCCTGTTTCTTTTCCTATTGATTATCTCCATCTTTCCTTTTTAACGAAAGTCAAAATCTCTGATTGATTTTCTTTCCATCGACAAACAGACGATAAAACAACCACTGGAGTGTCAAGTGTGAACCAATCATGACTCTTGTTGAATCAATCGATGTTGATCACTCCAAATCGTCATCGATTTCGAGGTCGATTGAGGGTTTTCACCACACCTCCATACCTAACGGAAACGCTGTTCTACTCAATCCTCCAAATCAGTCCCCCAAGATGATGAACGCTCGTGATCATGGAGAACAGGACGACGAGGGTTTTAAGAAAGATATGAGAGATTTGGCTGAAATGCTGTCCAAATTGAATCCCATGGCTGAAGAATTCGTGCCGCCTTCACTCTCCGGCAACAACTTCAACGCGCCGCTGCTCCTGCCGCCGTCTGCCGGAGCTCCGTTTGGGTACTCTGCAGCCAATGATTTCCTGCTTCAAAATAACCTAACCCCCTTTCCTAACAATATCAATGGAGTTAATTCTTCTAGAAGCAGGGTAAATCAAATCAAATCAAATCAAATCATTTGTTTGTTTCTTGTTATAAGTTATTAACTTATTATATATCTTCTATTCTATTCTTTGGTGCTGATTTGTTTGAGTTTGTGACATTTATAATGATTAGAACAAGGGTGGTAATTTTGGTCATGGGAAAAGAAGAATGAACAACAGAACCAACATGGCACAACGAGAAGATGTCATCAGGCGAACGGTTCATGTCTCCGATATCGATCAGCAGGTGAATTTTTATCGAATTATTTGTTAGTTTTTTTTGCAACTTTGGATGGTTATTTTTTTTTATATTTTATTTTTACAAATTGTTACTTTATTGTTGGTATGAATTTAGGTAACTGAAGAACAGCTTGCTGCCCTCTTTATCACTTGTGGACAGGTAAATAAATGTGTCAACTGTCAACCCTCTAATTGCATAATGTATGTTATGATTATGAGTTTATGATGGTTGTTTGATTGATGCGTTTAGGTTGTCGATTGTCGTATATGTGGTGACCCTAATTCAGTTCTTCGCTTTGCATTTATCGAGTTTACTGATGAGGGTATGCTGATATAACTCCTATTATTAAAACATATATAATTTGTGAAATTTGGTGTTACACCGTGTCATGTGTATATGATGGATGTGCTTGCAGAAGGTGCAAGGAATGCTTTGAATCTGGCTGGAACTATGCTTGGGTACTACCCAGTTAGGGTTCTTCCTTCAAAAACCGCAATTGCTCCTGTAAATCCAACTTTTTTGCCCCGGGTGAGATTCTTTACTTTGCAACTTTTAAGTTAAAAACCGCATCATGCATTTGGGGCAGCCTATTGTTTCAAATGTTCTCATAATTTTCAACATGCATACTGTTAGTTCTGAAATGAATGTGCCACTATGATGGAAATCTTTGCAAATGTATGGTTTTGCTAAATTTCGTATTCTCGGCCTTTCTTTTGTGCTCAGTCTGAAGATGAAAGAGAAATGTGTGCAAGGACTATCTATTGTACTAACATTGATAAGAAGGTAGTTAGCAAGATTTTTTCCTTTTCATTTTCTTATGGAACATTGATTATTATGTGTGCATATATGTGAACTTTGCTTTGTTTGAAGCAGATTACTCAGGCAGATGTGAAACTGTTTTTCGAATCATTTTGTGGAGAGGTTTGTGGTTATGTGTAACGGTGCCTACCTGAATACATTTTTGCTACTATATTGTTTTTCATAATTTATTGAATTTATTTTTGTATTATAGGTTTACCGTTTGAGGTTGCTAGGAGACTATAGTCATTCAACTCGTATTGCTTTTGTGGAGTTCGTGATGGTAATCTTTTCCTAAACTCATTAGCTGACTTGGGTGAATAAATGACTTTTAACAACATGCTTTTATTTATGAAATCGGGAACTGATGCACAAGAAGTTGTAACATCTGACTTGGAATGTAGTTTAATATCATCTTTTATTATTGATTGAACATCTTAGACACACCTTAATATTGAAAAAATAGGGGAGTTTTGTGGATGAAATTAAATATGCCAGTACTTTGTAATAAACGGCAATGTTATTTAATATCAAACAAGGACTGGTCCACCTAGGTTCTTTTCTTGTAGAGCCAATGTGAAATCCATTTAAAAAAAAGTTATTTAGGTTTTAACCATTTGGATGATGAAGAGGAGCAATGAATCTTGCTTATTTTTGGCAGATTGTTATTGGTTTTGAACTTTTAGTATTAGTATTATGATTCTAGTTGCTAGTTCTGTTAGTTTTTTTTATTATGTTTGTTGAATGGCATTAAGCTTTCCAATATTCCATGCCTGTTATATATTCTCTTATTTTACAATGATCTCCCTTTATTTTTCTCGGGCATGTGCTAGCCGCTAGGTGACACGACCCACCCTGTTGCTATTTTCATACAAAATTCACTTTTGACCTTCACCGAGTATTTTGGGGAAGAAGGTCCTTTCACCGGGCCCCCTCGGTTCTTGATTTAGCTTGTGTTTAATTTTGCAGGCAGAGAGTGCAATTGCAGCACTGAACTGTAGCGGTGCGGTGTTGGGATCTTTACCCATAAGGTAATCTCTTCTTGTTTCTTCTTGTTTTCCCATTTTCAATTTTCAGTCTGAAAAATTGCCAACTGGCTTGTTGACATGTTTTATCGTTCTTATGATGATGTAGGGTTAGCCCTTCTAAAACTCCGGTTCGTCCTCGTGCCCCTCGCCCGCCCATGCACTGACCGAATACACTTGTCGTGTTAATCTATATCTAAATACATACACATGTAGTGTCGTGTTTCTGCTGTTTGTCGGATGCATTCGGGGTTCAAGTACCTATTTGAAATGCAGATTTAGGATGCCAGTTTGAGGCTCAACTCTTCTTGACTCTTCTTAGGTACTGTTTTGTTAATGTGAAAATTGTTGTTTTAAGTGAAGCTTTGCTATTGTCCCTCTGTTTGTGTTTGGTTTCTTTCATCATGTTAGTAGTAGTTAAGCCCCCCTCCTTTTCACACACGCACACGGACACAAAAGTATCTAAAACCTTAGCGATTTTCCGGGATATACCCGAAGGACCTACCCGTTCTTGGCTCTTCTATCGTTTCCCAAACTTGTACGTCAGCATCGCCGCCATGGTCTACACCGTGCAACGTATAAGAAGCACCAGTGTTACATTTAACCTAAGTTTTGAACAAATTAGATAATGGACAAAAAGTATACTATTCAACAAACAAATCTAACTACTATTCAGAGAGTTGAACAACAAATTAGGTAGGTAATTGTACATGTATTTTGGTTCTGGTGCAACAAATCTACCAACTTTATACTTTAAGAAGAAATGAATATATTATAGGTTTTTATGTAACAATAATAATTGTGAAGTATCAACAGGTAGGTTTGTAGCTTAGTTGTACTAAGATGATGTTATGAAGTGGTTGGTGTCTCTATCTATCAAAAAGGTTGAGGTTTTAAGTCTAAATAAATGTGTGAGCTTAAGTAAGATTAAAGGGTTTTCGTTGTTTGCTGTTATGAAGTGCTTGCTCCATGTGGGGGTTTGGTGAAAATAACATTTGTTATTCAAAATCAAGTTTTTGGTTTTTGGGTTTAATTTTAGTTTCGGCCAAAAATAAACCCACACCCCACCAATTAAAGGGAGAGCATGCTCGATTTGTACCGAAATTGAGGTGAGCAACTAGTGCCCGAAAAATACACTAAGAGTGAGAATGTAGCATTTATTTATTTGCTTTCTGTGCGTGCAAGATTAAAAAAGGAAGGGTCCATAACCTAAATTAACCCTCTCTATGATGATCTTCGATTTCTCTTTCTTCTTGAAGTTGGAATCCTTATGGGACATCTGTATGTATGCTTATTTAAAGGTGACTGACTTTCATGGTCTTATTTTTCTGCTACGAAAATTCACTTAAATTTAAAAGATGTCATGTTGCGCCGATCCAAAAAGTCATGTATGGAAATATCATGACCTCTAGATTAAAGAATGTTGTTTTCATACGTCTAGGGTTTGCTATTCAAAAAGGGTTGGCGGCACAACGTGTTGCCCGCCTTTCCTGCTTGGTAACTTGAGTCTTGTATGTTACTTTCGTTTTTATTAAAATGTTGTAATTCAAAAAATAAATATAATAAAACAAATACATTTTCAAATAAAAAAAGCCATGAATCTCAAAATGCAAGATAATAATTCTTCATAATAAATACATTGATATAATATAGAAGTTGTGAAGTGCATTTGTTGAATTGCTCAAGACTATAATGATTTTTAACACCTAGGAACATCCAAGGTTTTAGGGGGCTCAGTGGACATCACCTCACCTCCTTGGCAGGTTCAAGATGCAATAGAGTTCAAGGGGTAGTGCCATTGGTAGAGGGCCACGATTAAAAGTTACATGCTTATTAAAAAGTCATTAAAAGCGTGTATGTAAATGAGCCAAGCTGACTCGTGAACTACTCGGTGAAAAAACTCGAATGGGCGAATCTTAACGAGCTTGAGCCCTAAAATTTGGTTTGTTTAATAAATGAGCTCGAGCCATATTTCAGGGCCCGATTTCGGTCCCAAGCTCGTTTAGGCTCGACTCATTCAAACCTTTACCAATCCGATCCCCGGTAGCTTACAAGCCGGCTTAGCTCGTTTACACTTGAATGTCTTAAGAAAAATAAAATATGTAAAAATTATTTAGTAAAAATAAGGTAATGTATTCATTAAATAAGTTAATTTTAATGATATCAATAAGTATGTAATATATGTTTTATGTAATATATGTTTTAGAAAGGAAAAATTTACAATTGAATGTTTGTTTTGGGGAAATATATAATTAATCGTTGTAGAAAGAAAAAATATATATATAATTGATTTCTTTTGCTTGAAAAAAATATGTAATTTGTCATCTTAAAAAGATGAAATACATAAATATCCCTTATATAATAAATATACGGTATCCTTCAACTTTCTGAGTTAAAAATACACATAATTTTGTTTTGCACCGGGGTCACATGACACCGGTATATACTAACAACACAAGTCCACCCCTGAGTATTAACACCTCGTTAAATGTTATAAAATTCTAATTCTTTTGTTGGAATTTTGGGAGAAAAACTGGTGAAAAATAGGTTTTTTCACTAAGTGTGGAAATGAGTTTTTCATCAACTTTGGACTAAAATAAAATACAGATAACATAGGTTGTTGCCTCTGTATTTTATAGGTTTGCGTAGTACGTTGTGAGGGCTTTCCAACGCATCAAACCACGTCTAAATCCGAGCTCGTATGAATGAGATATCGAAGCTCAAAGTTGAGATCTCGCAACTTGTGAAGCTGCGAAAATTAGAGAGAAAAATGCTAAGTATACCATGTTAACCCATCCCACATTGGTTGGGGAATGAAACCAAAAGTGGTTTATAAGGTGGGAACCTTACCAACTATTGTTTCATTAAGTAGGACACATCCCTTGGACCCTGAGGGATGCGAAGCACCCCTAACTCGCACACGCGCGCGCGCGTGGCGTGGGCGTATGAGGCGCAATGTGGCGCTTTGATGGCGCACTTTGCACTTCGCATCGCCGCTTGTTCAAGTGGAACCAGTTCAGGTTGAAGTTCAAGTGGAATAGTTGAACCGGAACCAGTTCAGGTGGAACCTGTGTGGTTCAGCCGAAAAGTTCAAGCGGACCTGCGTGGCACCGCTGTTCGAGCAGAACGCGTGTTCCTCCGGATTGACAGCTGGAAACGCGGTTTTGAGCTAATTAAGGTAATTCCGCGTTAATTAGAAATCAATTTGCATTAAAGACGTTTAATGCAAAGTTTGACTACAAATTAACTTTTGTGTGCTCAACAAGCCACTCCCACCACTATAAATACAGCCTCATTAGTTGAGGCAAAACACACCAGAATTCACAGAATTCTTCTCTCTATCTCTCCACAATATTGCTCTCATCTTCCACTTTGTTCTTCATTTCTTCAAGCTTCAAGGTAACTTCAAGCTTAGAGTTATCCCGGCCGTACTGTCACACCCCGGTCAACGGTTTCGGGTGTGAGCGAGAATGAAATCATAGTCGAGGATACATAGAACACTTCTTGACGGTTACGATCACTACTAGAAAAAGGGCCTTCCTTGACACGCGAACAATGACACACGGTTCATTCTTGACGCGCAAAAAAGCGTGTCATAAAAAACCTGTCAAGAATGGAAAAATCCTTAGTATAGATGACGCGCATTTTTGCGTGTCATAAATTTCTGTCATAATTATTAAAAAAAAAACACGGAGGACACTTTTATTTTGCGCGTCAAGAATATCCGTCACTTTATATTTTTTTCCCGCCCAAAAATGCCGCCCAATATTTTAGCCCTAATTTTATTTCCGGTTCCCAAAACACTCGCTCTCTCTCAAACTCAAAGACCCCGACACTCTGCGTTTACGCCGGAGAAAATCCACCGGAGACTCGTCTCCAACCTCGACGCCGCCGCCTCTCCACCGAGCAAGTGTTTCGTCCACTGTTCCTCCACCATCGACGCAACCTGCAGTTCGGTTCATCTTTTTCTCCAACCTGCAGTTCGGTTGAACGATTTTGAGCCCTAATTCTCTTTAACGAAGGTAATCTCCCGTCTTGTTTATTGCTTCTTAGGAGGTAAGCTGGCGACCCTCGTTGGTAACTTTTTCACTCAGAATCGTATTTTTTGCCCTAATTTAGTCATTCTAAGTTTCATCTGTTTACAATTGATGTTTGTTGTACTAGTTATTGCACATCAACTGAAGTTGTAATTGTTTGCAATTGTTAAAGGAAGTATACTGTAGCAATCTCTAATTCAATTTTATACTGTGGTAGATTAAGATGGATTCTCTTCAAAACTTGTCTCTTTGGTGATGGCATGTCTGTACTAGTAAAACTAAATAGAAAACAAACATTTGTAGGGAATCTGATTTAAGAACCTAAATTAGTACCTTTAGTTTAAAGCTATAAACCTTATGAATGATTGTTTGTAAGCCAGAACCTGTGTGAAAAGGAAATTATTCTTTGTTTGTAAAAACTCATCTTCATTTAGATTATAGTACTAAAAGGAAGGTTAAAGGTATTAATAGCAATGGATCTATATCACTAAACTCAATTTAGACATGGCAAGATTAACACATTGAAGATAAAGTTACCTCTATTGAGAAATAAAATCTAAAGCACGTAAAGTTAAAGAGTAAGAAGAGTGAGCCTTCTTGATGTACAGTTGAGAGTGAGCCTTCTTGATGTACAGGTGAACTTAACCTTAAAGCATAAAGGCAGCTACATTTGGACCAAAACATACATGTAAGTGAAAGCAATTTCAGAACCTAAGTGTGCCTAGTAGAAAGACTGATCGTAAAATTCTGAAATGGGAGTAACATTAGTCTTATTCCTTTGGTTAGTAAAATGCTAGTGAATATATTCTGTCCTTTATTACTATAAAATGAAAAGCTAATTAAAGAAGAAAGGTTGAAGAAAAAATATGCTTTATATCATTATTTTGTCCTTTATTACTCCTTTATTACTGAATTTTCCATTGCTTATTACATATATTCTCAACTTTCACCTTTATTCTTATCTCTTACATAATGAGGAATATGGTAGTACATAATGTGGAATATGGTAGTAGATAACTATGTTGGTTGGGTGTTCTGATTTAGGTTGGTATGGTTTCTATTTGAATATATTGTACTCATACAGAATCAAACACCTAAGATTCAACATTTTTACGTAAACACATAAATGGATTCATCTAAAAGCATAACATAAAGAGTACCTGTAGTTTAGAGCACGATTATAGTAACCTGCAATGAAATAACATAAAACATGACAGTGGTTATTAGAGAGTAAGAGTATAAGTATAGAACTTAAAACTGAAAATTTATTACTGAGCAAAAAAAAACTTTAAACATACACATTCTATTGGTAGGAAAAAAATCAAACATTGAGAGAGTTCATTAAGTGAAAATCATCAACTGATTTCAATAGGCCAAACAGAAACAAAACAGGAGTCCAGAATCATGCTTAATTGTTTATTTTGTTATTTTCAGTAAATTTGATTAGTTTGCTTAATTGTTTCTTTTCAATCTAGGGTTTTATTTGTGTTGATTATGCTTATACATTTCTCATAAGGCCTACCTCTGTCAATCTGCTTATAATCTGCTGCTGCTGCTCTGTTTATAATCTGCTGCTGCTGTTCTGTTTATAATGTGCTTAATTGAGTATTTCTGTTTATAATCTGCTGCTGCTGTTCTGTTTATAATCTGTTGTTGATGTGCTGTTGTGTTATGGTTTAAGTTCTTAAAATGTGTTTAAGTGACTTATAAGTTATAACTAATATATATATATATACTAGATTATATAATCTGCTGCTGCTTTCAAATATAGATACGCTGGCAGCCTTCAAATATAGATATAATCTGCTGCTGCTTTAAGTGTATGGATATATTTTGTTTGTTACCTGCTCATGAGTGATTCAAATGGTTTCTCCCTAAAACATACAGACCTGATATTCTTTAATTGTTGATTTGAGTTTTGGTGATTGTTTTTGGGGATGAGTTTGTAATGCTATTTTTTAGATGACTAAAGAGATATTTTAGTTGAACTCGATAACCATAAAAACCCATTAAGGATTTTTTATTGCTTAGCTTTAATCGTTGTGGGCACAATTGCATCCGCATAATCTTTAGGTTTGTCAAAGTCTTCTGCATATCATTGTCTTCACTTGGATATTTGACGTTGTTTGTTGTTAAAGTTTGTTCGAATAAAAAGGGATTTTTAACTAATGGTAGAAAAATCAAAAGGTCTGGGACAGGTTATTTTGCCATTATTTAGTCTATAATATTGCTCTTCTTGCCTTCAATTAAATTCTGAAAATTCTTGAATATTGCTTCTTATTGCAAACTGCTTACTCCTTGCTTTTTCCCTTAATTAGATAAAATTTGTCATTAAGTTGTTAGAGAAAAAAAGAGTAAGATATTGGAGAAGTGTATGCCTTAAGATCATAGACAAAGATTTAACAACAAAAGTAACAAAACGGTGTATGCAAAGCTAGACAAGATTGTATTGGATAAACTGAAACATTCTGAAAGCGATCTGAAGTGGGGGAAGTGATTTCTGCCTTTGTACCTAATCGTTGCTTATATGATGTTTAATTTTTGTTGTTTTTGTTCTTGCAGCGTTGGTTTAAGGCTTCTTCTATTACTGATTCTGCTGCTGCAATACCAGTAATATCACACCATACATCTTTCAGATCCAACTAATTGCAAGAAGTCATTTGTGTTCATCTCCTTTGCTCTATGTAAGAAGTAAGTTTAAGAAGTAATTTATTAAGTTATATGTGTTCATCACATTTTCTTTATGTAAATTAAAGATTACTCTATGAATCACATGTTTTAATTTGATTTCCTCATCTCTGTCATAAACTTGATGTGCTATTTAGGGTCAGTTGAAAACAGCCCCATTTTTATAGAAGTCCGAACAAACAAAATTAGGATAAGAAATTGTCTGTATGTTGTATTAGAGCATATCCATGTGAGTCAAACAGATGTTTAAAAAGGAGTATCACATTTTAAATGTCTGGAAGTAAGTGCAAGGGGCTCATTTTTGAAGATTTATAACATCAAAAAAAAAGGTACAGCCAGATCGGTTTTTTTTTAAATTTTTTTCTGATGTTCCTTGGGACATCTCCTTAAAGGTGTAAATGGCTGCTGCCAGGGGATAGTGTATGGGGATTGTACTCATAAATAGTAGAAATTTTAGCACAGAAGGGGTAATTTGGGTAGAAATGTGTGATAGTCTAAAAAATATATTTCGCCCATTATGATATGCCTCACTTGGATATGGGTCGTTTGGTTGAGTGGATTCATATTTTAGTTTAGAAGGAGGATTAATATAAGTGTGTTTCATAATAAAACATGTATATTTTTCGTAGAATATGCAGCCTAAGGAGATTAGATATTGTTTTTGTTAGGAGTTTATTATGGAGTAGGGGTTTGAGGCTGGGATTTGGTCATTGGGTATTCGCAGATACATTTATAAATCTTTGTTTATTTAGCATCATAGAAAAGGGCGATGGTAGGTAACTTTAGGTGTAAAACAGATACAAGATTGATTTGAGATCGTCAATCTACCAAGAAAATAAAGAGGTCTGGAAACAATTGGAACAATTTTCTGATTATTTCATTCGTAATGAAAAGAAACTTTAGGTGGCTATAAATAGCTATACAAATATAATAACTATGCACGAAACATGACGAAGTGATGACTCACTACTTACTAACACCTCATAGGGAAACAAAGGAATTAAAATAACATGGAGTACATGGGTTTCAAGAAGAAAAAGCAGCTGCTAACACTTACCTGTCCTATCTTTCTTGTATATATGTGATATAGCTAATGTTCTCTTGTACCTGCACTTTTGCAGTTTCCATATATAAATCTTTGCTGTGTAAGTAGTGTATCAAATGCAACATATTCCCGAACAGTTCCGCCGCAACGTGCGGCATTGCTCTCATCCTACACAGCAAAGATTTAAAAAAAAAACAACAGATTAATGATAAAATGCTGATTCAATCAAACAAAGTGTTATTGTTCAAATCCTAAGATGAGATGTACGTGTATTGATAATTTTGTTATAAAAAAAATATGATTAGTAGAACATAAGTTTCTTATCATCACATTCGGTATGGTAGCGTTTAAAAATTAAATTATTCTGTACATGTTATCAAGTGTATAAAAAAAGGTTTAATCTCCTTTTGTAGTTTACTGCTCATGTTGAAATACTGATGCTTATTGGTTTTTTTTCCCCTTATAACTTTTTTAATATTAAACCAATTCTTCATGTCTTCTATTTTAATGCAATCTTTATAGATGTTAACTGTCTTTATGTTTAATTTGCAGTCTGCTTTGGTCTTTCACAGTTCACAGCTCTGCACAATTACAGGTATGTTTACTGCGCCTCTTCTATTTTAAAAATTGCTTATATAATATTGGGTCAGTTTTTTGGTCAGTTTTTGGAGCTGTTTTCAACTGTTTTGGGGTTGTTTTCAGCAAGGTTTGGGGCTGTTTTTGGGACAGTTTTTTGGTCAGTTTTTGGGGCTGTTTTCAACTGTTTTGGGGTTGTTTTCAGCAAGGTTTGGGGCTGTTTTTGGGTCTGTTTTTGGGTCAGTTTTTGGGGCTGTTTTCAACTGTTTTGGGGTTGTTTTCAGCAAGGTTTGGGGCTGTTTTTGGGTCTGTTTTTGGGTCAGTTTTTTGGTCAGTTTTTGGGGCTGTTTTCAACTGTTTTGGGGTTGTTTTCAGCAAGGTTTGGGGCTGTTTTTGGGTCTGTTTTTTGGGCTGCTTTCAGCTGTTTTGGGGCTGTTTTTTGGGGTTGATACATATATGTTTATGCTTTAACTTATAAATATGTTTTAGGATATGATTTGCTAAAGTAAATGATCTGTTTTAGTTGATACATGTTCTTTCCGTAAATATTGCCCTTATGCACTTATAATGATTTGCTTTAGTTAAAGTTTAAGTATAAAGAAGTAACCTTTTTGTTTGCTTTACTTTAGCTAAGTTCATGGATAAATCATGGATGTCGTTGGGTAGATTATCAAAAGAATATGACGAGGGTGTCAATGCCTTTTTAGAGTTTGCGCAAAGTAATAATCCAAAGTCAGATGTTATACCCTGTCCTTGTGTAAACTGTATCAATCTAAGGCCAGGCTCAATTACTAGTGTGCGATTTCATTTGTTTGCCAATGGTTTCGATGAAAATTATACAGTTTGGTCTTTCCATGGAGAAGGTTCTCCTAAGGTTGAAGTTAGATGCCCTGATGAATCTAGACTTCCCGAGTTTGATTATACAAAGGAAATGTTACATGATGCCTTTGCTTATGTGGAGAAAGAACCCGATTCATTGAAATCACTTCTTGAAGAATGTGATAAGCCACTTTACGAAGGGTCAAAGCATAACGCACTTAGTGGATTAATGATATTTCAAAAGTTGAAGGGTCAGTTTGGCTGGTCAGATACTAGTTTTAATGCTTTGTTAGGTGCCTTAAAAACTGTTTTACCTGCAAAGAATACAATCCCTAGCTCGATGTATGAGGCAAAGAAGTTGCTAAAAGGAATAGGTCTAGAATATGAGAAGATTCATGCGTGTGAAAATGATTGTGTCCTATTCTGGAATGAACATAAGGATGCTTCTGAATGTCCAACTTGTGGGACATCTCGCTGGAAGAAGAATACAAAAAACGTGCCGAGAAAAGTTTTGTGGTATTTCCCTCCCATCCCGAGATTTAGAAGAATGTTCTCGTCACCGGAGATTGCACATGACTTAACTTGGCATGCACAAGGTAAGGTCATTGATGGTAAGCTAACTCATCCTCGCGATTCCCCCTCTTGGAAGCTAGTTGACAACACATGGAAAGAATTTGGAAGAGAAAATCGGAATCTTAGATTAGCCTTGTCTGCTGATGGTATCAATCCTCATAAGTCATTAAGTTCCAAGCATAGTTGTTGGCCGGTTACCCTAATAACATATAATCTACCCTCTTATTTGTGTATGTCAAGAAAATTCATAATGTTGACTCTATTGATATCAGGTCCAAAGCAACCTGGTAACAATATTGACGTCTACTTGGCACCATTGATAGCAGATCTCAAACTCTTGTGGGAAACCGGCGTTAGGACATTTGATGCTTATAAGAAAGAATATTTCAATCTAAGAGCAGTATTACTATGGACTATAAATGACTTCCCCGCATATGGTAATCTATCGGGGTGTGTTACCAAAGGTTATAATGCCTGTCCAATATGTTCTGACAATACTTGCTCACAATGGTTGCCTAAGTCCAGAAAAGTATGCTTCCTTGGGCATAGAAGATTTCTCTCACCTAAACATCCCTTACGTAAACGAAAAAAAGACTTCAACAACGAACAAGAGAACGATGTGCCAAAGAAACCATTATCAGGTGAAGAAATTTATGAACACTTGGCGGGGTTTCAGAATTCATGGGGGCAAAAGATAAAGTCAAAGACGGAGAAGTCAAAGAAGAAAAGCTCGAAGAAGAAAAAAGAAATTATCGATGAGCGAGCTAAATTTTGGCATAAAAAGTCAATATTTTTTGAACTTGAATATTGGAAGAAGTTGCTTGTTCGTCATCAGTTAGATGTTATGCACATAGAAAAAAATGTGTGCGAGAGTGTTTATGGGACACTGCTGAATTTGCCTAACAAGACGAAGGATGGGTTAAAAGCACGACAAGATCTTGAGGATCTAGGCATTAAGCCTGAATTACAAACTCAACTAAAAGGGAATCGGCTCTATCTTCCGCCTGCCATCTACACATTGAATAGCTCAGAGAAACATCAATTTTATGATACACTCTCCAACATAAAAGTGCCTGATGGGTATTCCTCTAATTTCAAGAATCTTGTGTCCGATGATGTTTCAAAGATGAATGGTTTGAAGTCTAATGACTGTCATGTACTAATGCAACAACTTCTTCCATTTGCAATTAAGGGGGTGTTAAACGTGAAAGTGAGGAAAACAATCATAGACTTGTGTCATTTTTTCAACGAGTTGTGTAGTAAAGTCGTTGATGTTAGTAAGCTAAGCAAGTTGCAAAGTAATATTGTATCAACCTTGTGCTTGCTAGAGAAGTATTTTCCTCCTGCATGTTGTGACTAACTATATATATATTCTATTTGAGCAGGTAGTTTTTTTGGGCCATGGCCGATTCAGATTCTGATCATTCAAGACACTAAGAAGACTCACAAAGATAATTCAAATAATGAAGAATCAGTTGACCAAATCACAAAGAGGACCGACAGTAAAATCAAAAGCTTCTCAAACAGAAAATAGTAATTACTTATAATAAAAGAGGTGTCCCAGATGGAGAAGGTGCAAAGAAACTATCTACTTTCGAGGGAGAGGTTGCAAGATCTATGGTTTCCAACAAAAATCATGACTCTTGTGCCGGATGTTGGTAAGGAAATAAAGGAAGCTTGTTGGAAATTTGTTTTGGTAAGTCTAAACTTTTGGGTTTAATTAGCTTGATATGCAATTTTGTATTGAATAGTTTTGCTATATATTTCAGACACGTTTTGTACTTAACCCAAAGAGTCGGAAGCACACTCTTCAATCAATTGGGACAAAGTGGAAAAACTTCAAACACACTCTTTACAAAAACTTCATTTTGGCCAAAAAAGATGATCCTGAGGCAGATTTACTCACTCCTCCTGCTATGTATCCATTCGTGAAAGAGGATGACTGGAAACTTTTTGTAGCACAAAGAACTTCAAAAAAGTGGGAGGTTCGTCAACTTAGGTCAAATACTTTACTGTTTCTTTTTGTAGCACAAAGAACTTCTAACATAGTT
>JBCNJP010000010.1:2658433-2692336 GCA_039602395.1 Deinandra increscens subsp. villosa | reverse complement strand
AGAAAAATAAGTAAATATTTACACACATAAGAATATTTTGACAAGATTAAAAAAGAGATATAAAGAAATAAAACTACTTTTATTTAAAAAATATTAAAAAATAAAAATAAAAAACTAACAAATTAATTGATTTTTTTACCTACCACCCTAAAAAATCCAAATATGGTTTGTAAAGTTAGTGTAAAGGTTAAAACATGAAACAAGTTTTCAAATAAAGTTACAATACTACCCCTTTATTAGAAAACTAACGGAGAAATTTAACTGGGTTAGTATAAAGGTTAAAATATGAAACAAGTTTTCAAATAAAGGGTAATACTTGAAAGTTTTTTTAAAAAAGGTTAAGATCCAAAGTTTTGTAAAGTATAAAGGTTAAAAATTGTAATTTAGTCTCTCTGTTGATTAAGGTTTAGGTACAATGAGGATTAATATACAAAAGAACAACAATTACTCCTAAAAGGTTGCTAAACGAATCAACAAAATAAGGACATAATTAAAAGACCAATAAATGGAGATATGGTCAAAAGCGTGTGACGAGGAGGAAAATTAGCCACCAATTTTTTTTGGAACAGTGATTTCAATAGCACAAGGCAAACGCCCTAACTAGCAAGCCACTAGGGAGGGACAAACATACAAACAAGAAAAAAGGGGGAGGGGACTTACATTTCGAACTTATCCCAAACATCCCAACTGAGACTCGACCATTTACCGCGATGTTTGACCCATAAAAAACCATGACACTTCACCTCTTTAAAGATCATTGAGATGATCGGTTTCTTGTTCTCAAAAGTCACCTCGTTCCTAGTCTTCCAAAGCATCCAGCACGTCGTAAGGATGATAGCGTAGAAGATTATCTTAGCTTTCCTATCGAAGTGGGAGACCTAAATGAGATTAAGGAGGTCTTCAATGTCGAAAGAAAAGATGGGAGGGATTTTGCACCAAGTTGACACCAAACCCCAAACTCCCGCAGCCACCCTACAACCCAAGAAGATGTGATAAACAGATTCCGACCCATCACAACACATAGTGCAGTTAGGATCGGCAATGGGGACTTGTCTTCGAGCTAGGGCCTCCTTCGTGGCTATACAATTTTTAAGAATTCTCCAAAAGATAATATTAACCTTATTCGGAACAAGTCTATTCCAAGGCATTATAATCCCCATCGAGGAGTTGAGAGAACTTTGACAGAGTCTTCTAACGTTGGCCACTGTAAACAACCCACTGTTGTCCCCCTTCCAAGTAAGTTGCTGGTCATTAGATTTGTGAATAAGGACTTTAAGGTCCACTTGATGCTCCTTTAGAATCTCTACTATTTTAGTAATATTGACCCATGTACTTCCGAATTCTTTTTTACAAGGGATGCAGTCCAAACTTGAAGGAGTTTTATGAATGGCAATCACCACCATGCGCCATAATCTGTGAGGTTCACTATGGAAGCGCCATACACACTTCGCAAGTAGACTTTGATTGGAGACACTAAACGGGATGAGGCCTAAACCACCATCTTCCACCGACTTAGTCACCTCCTCATCAGGTTCCAGGCGATACGCCTGGAACTGCTTATTCAGCCCTTATTCTTCTTTTCCTCATTTTCTCCTCTTGGCTCCGGGACTTCACCAAAATCCTGTAAAACTTGAGAAAACATAAATAACCGACTCAAAGACGCAACTTAACTAAAAGCAAACTAAAAGTAACGCAAACCAACTCAATTAGACTCAAATAGACACGTAAAAGACCATGGAAATGAGATGTGTTTGCAACACATCACTCACCGTTGGTACAATGGAAAGAACCGGCCTTGTCTTGTATAACCGGAGAAGGAACATTAATCCCATAAAGAGAGCACTTATTAATGTTGATCTTGAGCCCGGAAGCTAAACCGAACACTCTAAGGATGCGGAAAAGGTTAGCCACGTTGAGATCGGTCCAACTACCCATAACGATAGCATCATCGGCAAAGAGAAGGTGAGACACACAAGGACCCCCGTTCGGAAGAGAGATCCCTTGAAAAAGCCCCATGTCAACCGCTTTACTCATCGACCAATGGAAGGATTTCATAATAATAAGAAAGAGAAAGGGGGATAGAGGATCGCCTTGACGGACCCCCCTTTCACATTGGAATTCCCATGTCGGGGACCCGTTCACCAAAACCGAGGTTCTTGAGGCCTCAAGGCAGCCCCGAACCCACATCCGCCAAGTCGAAGGAAAGTTCATTTGGTCCATAATCGAATCCAAATAGAGTCAATCCACCGAGTCAAAGGACTTTTCGAATTCGATCTTAAAAAATAAGGGAGGGCACATGTCTTTTCTTCGCCCACGCCACTATCTCGTTCACAATCAACACCCCGTCTAGAATATTTCTTCCGGACAAGAAGGAAATTTGGGTTCCGAAATAATACACGAGAGAGGACCTTTTAGACGGTTAGCTAGAACTTTAGAGAGCACCTTCGGAATGATTCTCACAAGACTGATAGGGCGATAATCCGAGAGAGACATGGGGTCTTGTTTCTTGGCCACGAGGTGGATAAAAGCAGCGCCGCACCCTTTACCGATTTGCCCGTCTTGGAAGAAACAGTTGAAAATCTTAGCAAAGTCCTCCTCAAAGTAAACCCAGATTTTTTTCAAGAAGGCGAAAGAGAACCCGTCCGGGCCCGGTGCTTTGTCGCTACAACAATCCCAAACCGCCGCTTTGATTTCCCGGGTTGTTAAGGCCTCGATAAGGGAAGAACTGTCCGCCTCCAAAAGTCTATTAATGCCATCGCAGATTATACTTGGTCTCCAAACTTGCTGTTTCTTGAACTTGGATTTGAAAAAGTTGAACACCTCTTTTTTCACTAGATGGGGTTCGGAGATCCACCTGTTATTTATAAGCACACTGTTAATTCGACTAGCGGAAATTTTAGAATTTATCATACCATGGAAGAAGCTTGTGTTAGCGTCCCCATCAATAGCCCATTTAATTCTCCATTTTTGCTTTAAGTCCTCAATCCTAGCATCTTCAAGAGACTTGAGACAAAGTTTGGCTTCCTCCCATAAATTAGACTCAAGGCCAGAGAAAGGGAATAAAGCAGCTAGCTCCTCTAATTCCTTGCAAGTTCTCGTCGCATTATTTTTGTCAGTATCTTCTTCTTGATTAATTTTGGACCTCCAAGATTTTAAGTCCACTTTGATCTTTTTTAATTTCTTCAACAAGTTGCGATCAGGTCTGTCATCTAAGTCCGGCTGGAATTCTTCAACTCTCTTTTGAACGATGCTAGCGAACTCTGGGTGTTTCATCCAAGAGGAGAAAACTTTGAAAGAGCCTGGACCGAAGTCATCGAAGTCGAGCTTTAGGAGGATGGGTTTATGATCCGAACCACCCCTAAGTAGTGCCGACACCGCCGCACCGGGCCACCGAGAGAAAACCTGACCACAAACGAGAAAATGGTCAATTTTGCTAAAGCTCTTACCAAGACCTTCCATATACGTGAATCGGTCTCCTCCCATTGAATATCCTTTTAGCTCAGCCTCGTCAACAAAAGAGTTAAAATCGGTCGCTCCTCGTCTGTCAAAGCTAGAGAACCTTCTTTCGTCTTGGAACCGGACCTCGTTGAAGTCACAGGCAAAGATCCACCATCCTGGGAGAGAGTTTTTTATGCCCAGCAACCTTTTCCACAGTTCGCGTTGTTCGCGAGCTCCTTGCGGGGAGTAAACATTGACGACATTCAGCACCGCAGGAATCCCAGTAACCGAACCAGAGACAACGAGGAAGTTGTCATCTTTGTGGGCTTTGAGGAAGTTAAACCGAGATTTGTCCCAAATGCTCAAAATCCCGCCCAATTTCCCTCTAGCGTTAACCCATTCCCATCCAATATCTCTCGAGCTCCACAATCGATTAACATGGAACTTACTACCATCTTTCACGAGAGTCTATTGAAGACAAAGAAAGCCGAAACGGTTGGTCCTCGCAAGTTCATTAACACAAAGAACCTTCTTTAGATTCATAACCCCTCTAACGTTTAAAGAAAGGCAATCCATTAATAAACGACATGGTTTTCACCCAACACCACTTTGGAGACTTGGTCTTTCCCTTCCATACATGTTCACTCCAACACAGGTACCCAGCTTTATCGTCTCCGCCACCTCCTCGTCCAGGTTAAAATTTTCGCTAGAACAAGGCCCCTTAGCAGCGATTGCCGATTTAGAACTGTTACCTTTCTTTTTTCCAGAACCTTGGAATCCCTCCCGTTTTCTTGGACGTGGATTGCAACTGATATGAGTTTTTGCTTCCGGATCTTAAAACCGGCCCAGTATAGTCCTCTTGGGAAGGTTTGCTAGAGTTTTTTATTAGTCTTAAGTTTAGCCCATAATAAATTTCATTATTGTTGGATAAGGAACTACTGGGCTCAAGCCCAACTTTCTTTAACATGGCAGCGACTGGGTCAGGAGAAGAAACAAGGCGGGACCAACCTTCTGTGATGCCATCATCACCCGCCTTGGAATCACCACAATCATCTGCAACCACCGACTTCTTTTCTCCCTGACACATATCCCCAACGACGGCAAATTGGTTCCTCGAATAGGACGCTAACGGCTCTTCAACGCCGTTGAAACTCACGTCCGAATCCAGGTCAGGATCTCCCCTAGTCGCTTCATCTTCCGGGCGGTAGACCACTGAAGGCATGGCCGGAGTCGTCGGCAAGTTGTCCAGACCCGACTGCTTCCAGACGAAATCCGGCGACCAATCTTCTCTGCACTCCACCACGTTGCATCGGTAAGAAATTCCTTTCCATTCGACAGAAACAACCTCTCGAATAGACTCACACGAGGAGGTGAGGACCCCAATACATTTCCAAGCCAGGTTAACATCGTATGAATCCGCTTCTGAAGGGCGTATTACTTTGCCAAACATGCCTCCGATCTGGTCTAGAACCCAACTGTCCCATAACGTTGGAGGTACGCCAGAGATTTTGATCCAGGCAATTCGCTCCTTCGTGACCTCTTGGCCTTCCCATGGGGACAGTTCAGAGAAGACGTCTGATCTGAAACTCATGCATTCCCGGAACGACTCAGCCTCATTACCGTTATTGAAGTTAATGAGAACCTGTAGACCTTTGACGTAATGAATTTGGTAACGATGAAAACCTTCCTTTTCGAGCTTCGAATGAAGATTATTCAAGGTATCCAGATCCGTTGTATTGCCTAGAAGAGAAATCCCAATCCAGTCAGCAGAAGAGATGGATCTGCTTCCGGGGATTACCATTCTCTTTTCTTCACGACCTGCAACACCCTTTCCTCCAACCACATCGGAAAAGGACATGTCCGAGTTTGGTTCAAGGTGTATCCTGTCCCATACACTTTGCCTTCCTTCATATATCTTTTTCTCAGGTTGCAAGGGTGAAGAAACAGAGATAGGGTTGCCCATTCTATCGTACTTCTCCAAGTTCGCCGAGATTACCTTATTCCCGATTTTGATCTTGCCTAAGACTCTTTCGAGGCACCTGTAGAGGCTAGATTATGAGGCTTGTAATATTAAATAAGTTGGGATGGGCTTAGAGGGTTTCATTAGAATCATAGGCTAGTTTGCTATTGTATTTAGGCTAGTTTATGATTGGGTTTGGGTTTACTATTGGGTTTATGATCCACAAGGGGCCCAATAGTAAACCCATTGGGTACCTATATAAACCCTTATGTTTATGATCAATGTAATCTTTGGAGATACTTGTTCACGATTTCATCATCCTCTTTGGTGTTTACGATTTCTTCATAGCTTCAAGATAGTAGTTATTGTTCATTCAAGATTCAATCTTTACCTTAGATTGAGTCTCTTCTTCTACTATTCTTCTTGAATCGATCGCATTTGAGGATTCCGCACTCATTTGTGGTTATATATCGTGTTGTCGGTTTGATCTAGGACCAACAATTGGTATCAGAGCCAAGAAACAAGGGTTTCGAGGTTCTCACGGTATTAGATTCAAGCTTTTTCTAGAAAAGGTTCGAGTTTTTGAAGGTTCCGAGGCTGTTTTCTGCGTTTACGACCAGATCTGCTGCTGATCTAGGTGTTTACGATTGCTTTCTGGGCTGATTTAGGTGTTTACGACTGGTTCGTTTGAAGATCTTCATCATCTTCGAGTTTACGATTTCAAGAAACGATTTTTATCGTGTTTACGATCCGGAGTTGTGTGTTTACGATTGTACTTTGATCGTGATCGGTGTTTATGATCTTTTCTGATCGTAATTGGGTGTTTACGATTTTGGTGGATCGGAATCAGTGTTTACGACTCATTTGGATCGGATACGCTGTTTACGATTAAGGGTTATCAAAATCAAGTTTACGACTGAAGGTGTTTACGATCCACAGGTGATTACGATCGTAAATAGGGTTTACGATCGGAAACAGGATTTGCGGCAAAAAGTCACTATTTCACACTTTCACGAAAACGGGCGTAACTTTTGACTCGTTTGGAGTTAGAGGCTCAAATTTGAACACGACGTTCGTGACACCGAGCCCCAGAATTACCCCAGACTAATGTCCAGGGGAGCTCATTTGGACCCCCAAATTCCACTCCGAAGGCCTCCGTTTTTTAGTTTTAAGTTTTTGACACTATTCTTTGAATAGTACTTTTGTCGATTCTGCCGTTTTTGCCGATTTTTCTAAATTTTCAGAAGCTGCATATCTAATTAAGAAAATGAGTTCAGTGGTTGAAGAAAATAATTTGGTTGAGAACAAGAATGATTTCGCAGCTGAAGTTGACAATACTGAGATATGCCCCAATCCTACTTGTGCTCGTATAATTCCTGGACTCAGACAAATTTGTAAAAATTACCAGTCAGAATTGTTTGAGATAAAGTGCGAGAGGAGTTCTTTTAAGGGTAGATGGCAAAAGAATGAGGAGAAGGTAAAAGCTCAGAAACTAGATATTGTGAAATATCAAAAGCTAGCAACGGAGAAGTCTATTTTATATGATCAGGCTAAGATTGAGATTGGTGAGCTAAAGAAGCAACTGGATGAACTGCAACAAAAATATAACGAGCTGCAGGTCAAGTATGATTGCAATCAGGAAAGAAATAAGCGAATGCTCGATGCTGGAAAGGAATTGTCACATGCCGTTGTGACCGGCCAAGTTGGGAAAGATAAAACTGGGTGTGGGTCAGAAAAGTCTGATAAATCTCTATCTGCAAACAACATTATTCCTCCACCAGTTCCCAGAGACATTATAGGAATACTTCTTAGTGAGGAGCAAGTTCAACGAACCAAGTCTGATTATAAAGAAGCTGCTCCTCCTATTGATAGTGTCTTGGTTGGAACCACACCATTGACTCAAGAAGAAATTGATAACGAGGCAAACATGACGTATGGTGAAGGGAGAATAGAGGACGTATCAAGAGATGATGCTGAGTGCCAGGAGTATAACAGATGTCATAGCTCCAAGTCTACTGATGCTGGGATAGTGTTGAAACCATACCCTAAAACTGAAACCCCATGCTTCAAAGTAATTGACGAAGTCAAAAGAGAAAAGGTGATCTTGACGACACGGCCTGAGGGGAAGATCTTTATGCAATCTGGATCAATGTTTGACCAAGAACCAGATGAAGGATATGAATTACCGTCCTTCTCCTCCAAGTTCAAGGGTATAACCGATGGAGTGATAAGTGAACCTAAAGATGAGAGGCCAAAGATCACCATCAAGCATCCAAGCATGAAACCAACAGCTGGAGTGAAGAATGAAAAACTCAAGGGAGTAGCTGTGTCTCCCATTTCTTCAGTTGGATCATGCAGTTGCCGATGTAATTGCAAGAATGATGCTTCAACATCAGAAAATCCAGAGAGCACAAAGACAATGAGGACAGGTTCTACTCAGGCTTCAAGGACACATCAGAAAGTCAAATCTGGAGCTACAGACAAGACAAGGAAGCAGACACAAGGCAAACCAGCTCCATATCAGCCACCAAAGTCAAATGGGTACACGTCTGACTTCTATCTAAAGAAGCAGACTTGCTTTATATGTGGCATCGCTGGTCATATTGCTAGGAACTGTCTTTATCGCCCCTATGAACCCTATATTCCAAAAAGTCAAAGGTTTTCATCTCAGGAGTCTGTAAAGTCTAAGCCAATGATGGTGCAAACACCTAAGGCAAAGAAGACTGTTGCTCCTAAGGTTAAACCCTCTGATCAACATTGGGGCGCTGCCAAAGCTAAAAGAAAATCTTTAAATCAAAAGAACAGCTTTCCAAGTTACCAAAATTTCCAAAAACAGGTGAAGAAACAGTTTTCAAAACAACCAAAGTCTGAAAAACCCAAGGTTACCCCTCCCAAGGTAACTAAAAATGTTTTGAAAAAATGATTTTAAAATGCAGAAGGTTGAAATACCTAAAGTCACAACTCCAAAGGTGACTATAACAAAAACTGTTTTGAAAAATGAATCTAAAACGAAGAAGGTTGAAATACCTAAAGTCACAACTCCAAAAGTGACTAAAACAAATGTTAAATCACCTGGAACTTGGAAACCAAAAATCAAGGCAGCTCCATCACAACTTCCTGATTTCTCAAAGGGGATGTTCTTACAAGAAGTATCCTTTATTGATTCCTCAGGTGTACCCAGAAAAACAATGGCCTGGGTACCAATGGCTAACTAATCTCTCATTATGTGCAAGAACAGTCAAGGAGGATTATCACTAACATTTTTATTGATTAATTTATTTGTTGATAAGTGATTGTTCCAGGCACATTTTAGGAGACGTATCTTCACGTCATGACAAGCAATTTTTTTATGGAGGATATGTTTCCTTGAGAGGTAAAAGGTGAAATTCAGCGCGAAAGGTATTGTTCTTAACTTGGTTGTGTGAATGAAGCGGCAAAGGGTGTTTTGAGTCAAACCAAATTTCCTAAAATTTTCACTTGGTGCTTGATTGTTGAAGTGTTTGACTTCTAATGCAATGAAGTGTGCATGTCATGAAACCCAATTTCCTAAAATTTTCAAATCAATACTTTGAAAGTTAGCTTAGCCAGATATCTTCAAAATTTTGTGTTTTGTCCTTTTAAGTGTGTTTGTGTGTTTTATTTTCTATTTAAAAAAAATTATGTTCACAAGATTGTGACATTAAAAATCAAAAAAGCAAGGGGAAGAAATGTAAAGATAAAGAAAAAGTTGACCCCTCAAAAATAGTGTGCTTTTCAATTTTTAATTATTTGTGTCTTGTTTTTGAGAAGTTTAGGGGGAAGTAAAATGAATGTCCGGGTTGGAGATGGCTAACACGCGTAAGGCGGAAGTGAAAGTCAAGCTCCACAGTGATATGCTCGGTAGGCTCGACCTAAACTTATGACCTCTAATGAAAGTTCAGTGAACTTAAAAGATATATATGTTTAGTTTCCCATCCCAGGTTGCATGGTTTAAAAGACTGAGTCCCAGCAAAAATGGGTTGAGAGTGGTAATTATACCTAGTATTCACTCTCTCGCACGCCATGTTTCTGCTGTTATGACTACACCACATAATAAAAAGAAAAGAAAAAGAAAAGAAAAAGATATGAAAAAAAATGAAAAAGAAAAGAAAATAAAAAATAATCACTCAGTTGGTCTTCTTTGCGTGCTTAGCGGCCGACCTGATCACCAACTGATGGTTAATGAAAATAAGTGGTAGTCATAGCCGTGGTGCATGGTTCCTCAAGTTGAGGGTTTGTGAATCCTCAATAAACTCTGAGGTTGGGTAGGTTTTGTTGTGTACGCTTGGGTGTGGGGAAAATTAAACATAATGGTAATATTGTACTATATTAAACATGACGCATTCGGTTGGGATTAAACGGGTTTGAGTTTAAAGCGAACAAACATACCGGCAATCACCTGGACTAGTCGAGTAACTGAAGTTGAAAAGGGTTCCTCAGTCAGATTCATACGGTTTGACCCCTAGTAAACTTTCTCATGTTTGGTTTGGTAAGTATTTGTTTAGTTTATATCTTTCGTGTGTGAGTCGTTAAGTTCTTTTTGGTGTGTTTTCGTCTTGGCCAGGTCGATTTGAGAAGTTAAAATGTGTTTTTCATGGGTTTCAATGCATGACAATATGCCCCCGACAGATCTTGCCAAATTTTTAGGGGAAGGAGTATGGGATAATAAGTATTATCCGAAGGGAACTCGAGGATGATACTTATTATCTAATGGAAAAGAATTCCTCGGTCAGATCTTGACAAATTTTTAGGGGAAGGAGGGAGGATAATAAGTATTATCCGAAGGGAACTCAAGGATGATACTTATTATCTAATGAAAAGACTTCAATAATACATAGTATCTGAAGGGAACTCGAAGATAATATGTATTATCTCAGGGGAAGTCCTTAGCTGAGGGGAAGTTATCAGCTAAGGGGAAGTCTTTAGAGGTCTTGGGTTCAGGGAAAGTTTTATAGAAAACCCGTAATCTATATTAGGGTTTTTGGTTAAAATTATGTTAATTTGAATCAACTGAACAGATGATAATTACCTCCTAACCCAAAGACCAGTCATCAAATGTCTGGTGGACTATATTTTTTCAAATGTGTGTCAGACAGGTTGATGATAGAAAGATGTTGCTGCTGCTCAAAGTTAAATAACCAGCCGGACAAGACTTCCATCTGAAAAGCAACTGTTCAGGGGAAGTTGTTGGTGTCTTTACAAGTTTCCAAAAGCTTCAAAAGAGCTTCAAAGAAGATGATCACGTGTTTAGGGGAAGCTGAAGATTTTCAAGTCAATCTTTGAAAAAGAAAAAGATACAGAGAGCAGTTAGAGTTCATGAAGTTTGAAGTTCAACAATCAAGTTCTTCACAGTTAGAGGTTTTTCAAAATTTAACCTCTAATTGTTTTGGAGATTCAAGACAGTTACCGAAGATTCAGCAAGAACCAGTTCTTTCAAGAAGCAAGTCAATGAGAGTCCTCCATTTCATTGCTTGTTCATTTCAAGAAGTTCAAGCTGATGCTGATCAAGAGGAAGTCCCAAGTGCCCGTCATGAAACCCATTGAAGATTTCTGCGGAAAGAATCTTCATCAACATCCATGCCAGCCAGTCAAGAAGAAGAAGTTCAAAGATCGAAGACTTTTAATATCACAAGCCTAGGGGAAGATTGTAGAGGCTAGATTATGAGGCTTGTAATATTAAATAAGTTGGGCTGGGCTTAGAGGGTTTCATTAGAATCATAGGCTAGTTTGCTATTGTATTTAGGCTAGTTTATGATTGGGTTTGGGTTTACTATTAGGTTTATGATCCACAAGGGGCCCAATAGTAAACCCATTGGGTACCTATATAAACCCTTATGTTTATGATCAATGTAAGCTTTGGAGATACTTGTTCACGATTTCATCATCCTCTTTGGTGTTTACGATTTCTTCATAGCTTCAAGATAGTAGTTGTTGTTCATTTAAGATTCAATCTTTACCTTAGATTGAGTCTCTTCTTCTACTATTCTTCTTGAATCGATCGCATTTGAGGATTCCGCACTCATTTGTGGTTATATATCGTGTTGTCGGTTTGATCTAGGACCAACAGCACCACTTATCCTTGACATTGTCAAATTTGACGAAGCCGAACGTCGATCCAGATTTTCCTTTTCTGTTAGAGATAAAGACGTCAACGACTTTTCCGAAGTGTTCGCATTCCTTGTTGAGTTCCCAACGGGAACAATCCTCCAGGAGATTACTGATGTAATAAGACACCACAGACTTGGGCCAGCTATCCCATTTCTTAAGAGGTGTCGCTCCTCCCCTCTTCTTATTCCGTTGTACAACTTCCCATTTTCCGGCAGCCTCCTCATCCAACTCTCTCCCTTTTCTTCCTGTCTCCATTAGATTTGTGTGGTTGGAGAATACCGTCCCACCCTTTTGGAGTGCAATGAATGATGGGTGATCTTGGAAAATTCACGTTAATATTTTTTTGAACGATTAACTAAGCAATATTTACACCATTGAGCCAGTTTTCAAGGAAAACCATCTCCGTGAACGGCCGGGTAAAAAACCTGTCTGGCTCGAGTATCAAACTCGTGACCTTTCAATCCTTAATCTTATCCTCATCACCAAATACCAGACAATTCACGCAAATCGATTGGGTCAACAAAGATCATCAAAAACACCGTCCCATCCTCTTAAATATGGTACGAGTGAGACTTCATTATCGTTTTGTCTCTTATTCACTCGCTCCTTAATTCCTACATCTTTTAATGTATGTAAAAAATGTTATAATCATGGAAGTTGGTTAAATCATCGAAATTGATTTGTATATTTTCATGTTTAAAACGTAACCTAAGATCATCTTTGCTAAAAAACACTCAAAAGAGTAACTTATAGAAGTATTAGATTTTAATAATTTAAATTTCTACCATTGGTTTATACCTCAAGATATTTGGGGGGACTTGAAACCTTAAGGTTTTAGGTTTAAAACCAAGTGTGAGCAAAATGCTCCCTGGTCTGGTGACATGGGTTTTCCCGTAAATAACTGGGTTTCCTCTAAAACTGTAGATAAATATATTAAGAGACAGTACCGCTGAGCTCAAACATATCATAATAAAAATAATAATAATAAATTTGTACGAGGGGTCCATTATAATTAATATTAGTAACTTAATCTATAACACTTATAAATTTTACTTCTGCTACCAAGTATAATCACTTACACAATTATCATAAATCTACGTTTGATTGTCACCTTATTTTGCTCAAAGTTACGATTATTTAGTGGGGAATATTACATTCTTCATAAGCAACTCAACTGAAAATCAAGCAAATATCTGCTAAAATTAAGCGAGTTAGAATACCTTCGTAATTCATAATTTGTAATTCGTAGGGTAAAGTTTATTTAATAACAATTATCTATCGTACAAACTTGTAAGAACCAAATGAAAACTATATCAAAAGAAGTTTTTTTTTGGTAATTTGACATTTTTTTTATTTAATTTCATGTATATCCATCCGATAACTTAAAAAAAATTTGTTTTTTTTTTTGCATGTCTGACCATGTTGCATATATGCAACATATGAAACATACAATGTTGCATACATGCAACATATATGAAACATACAATGTTGCATATATGCAACATATGAAACATACAATGTTGCATATATGCAACATAATGGTATTTTCATATATTTTATATGCAACATTATATGTTTCATATTTTGCATATATGCAACATAGTCGGACATAAAAAAACGATTTTTGTTTAGTTTTTTTTGTTTTTTTAGGTCGTTAAGTTGTCATCATGTGTATAGACATGAAGAAACAAAATCACAAAAAATTATCTAAATAACCTTCATTCAATTGAAATTTAACGGTTTTTACATTAGTTTCTTAAGTTTGTACAATAAAAATGGTTCTTACATGATTTATAATGGGTAAAGTTCATTTAAGAACCATTATCTATAGTACAAACTTGTAAGAGCCAAATGAAAACTATATCAAATGAAGTTTTTTTTGGGTAATTTGATATTTTTTTTAATTTAATTTCACGTATATCCACCCGATGATTTAAAAATAAAATTTGTTTTTTTTTGCCTGTCCGACTATGTTGCATATATGCAACATGGTATTTTCATATGTTTTATATGCAACATTATATGTTTCATATGTTGCATATATGCAACATAGGCGGACATACAAAAAACGATTTTTGTTTAGTTTTTTGTTTTTTTAAGTCGTTAAATTGCCATCATGTGTTAGACATGAAGGAAAAAAGAAGAAAAATAAAAAAATATATCTAAATAACCTTCGTTCAGTTGAAATTTAATGGTTTTACATTAGTTCTTAAGTTTATACAATAAAAATGGTTCTTACATGAACCTTACCCGTAATTCATAATAAAATTGAGAACCAAAAGTGTCATTAGTCAAATTAAAAATATGAATTACTATCAATAAATGAATAATGAGTAAATTACTGTTTACGTCCCTGTGGTTTGTATCAAATAACTGTTTAAGTCCCTTTTTTTCAATTTCAACAAATTGATCCCTTTCATTTGAAATTATAACCAATTGGGTCCTTTTTGCTAACACCGTCTATCTTTGCCGTTAAAAATCCATCACGTGCAAACCACGTGAGGGCTTTATCGTCTTTTCACAGCTACTCTCCCCAACCCTATATACGCTCAGTCAACGGGGGTTCCCCTCCTTCAATGTCACCCCTCATTTACTCCGAATCCCCGACCCCGATTGCCGGAAAAAACGACCACCATCACCGGAGTTAAGCACCCCAAAATCCTTCAACGAATCTTCAAAAAATTCCTTTCCCCGACCCGATTTCACCCCAAAATTTCCTAATGTCCCTGAGAATTTGGTATCTTCGTGAACCTGGAAAATTTCAAGACGAAGATGAGTTTTATGGTACGTTCATTAAAATTAGGTCAACAAATCCCCAATTTCATTGATGAATCACTATTTTTCTTCAAAATTAGGTCAATGGATCCTTAAATTTTAATAAAATTCTGATTTTTTTGCAGGTTCCCTAACCACTGCTTTCTCCTTGAAAGTTCATCACAGTGGGTTCTTCACAAAATTCCCTAACAGAAAGTACCTTGAAGGTAATGTAACTTTCATTGACCTAGTAGATGTTGGTGAGTTTAGCTTGAATGAGTTGGATTTTTATATTGGAAGATATAGGTTATTCGCTACATGATATTAGGTATTATCACTATATGATACCCGGTTCAGACCTTAATTTTGGATTGAGGCCATTAGGTGACAAATCTGATGATAAAGAAATGCTAAAATACATACCAGGTGTTAAGCTAATTCACTTGTATGTTGAGCATAATCAAACAGAAGTTGAATTTGAGAAGGAGCATGGGGATCCCAAACAATCTGTTGTAGAGGATGATGTCTTTAAGGAGATTGAGATGGAAGAAAATGAAATTGTAGATGCTAACTTCACTGATCAGAGTAAACTAACGGAGGTGGAGGTTGAGTATAAAGAAGGTGACAAGGGGGATGATGTACATAGCAACAACACAATTGAGGATGATGAGGAAGATGATGATTATGTGGTTGATCAAGAGGGGGTGAGGATGCTAGGAATGATCATGTAGACAGTGATGAGGATGATGGAGATAGTAATTTTGAAGAAGAAGATGAAGTTGATCATGAGGACTTTGATAGCAGAAGTGAAGGAGAGAGTGATTGCCCATTGGAGAGGGCTTTAAGAAAACATAGAAGGGCAAAGAAGAAGAACAAGGATGAGGTTGTGGAGCCA
The DNA here is from genome assembly GCA_039602395.1 of Deinandra increscens subsp. villosa. NCBI lineage: Eukaryota > Viridiplantae > Streptophyta > Magnoliopsida > Asterales > Asteraceae > Deinandra > Deinandra increscens. The sequence goes on along the minus strand of JBCNJP010000010.1, from coordinate 2,677,163 downwards.
TTCTATGTTGGTCAACTGTTTGCACATAGGGATGAAGTTAGGGAACTCACAATTGAGTTGGCTGCACAAAGTAGAAGACAACTTCATATTAAAAAGTGTGATGCAGTTAGGTTTAGGGTTGTATGCAATGGTTTTATTCCTAATTATGAGGATGAGGCCAAAGGATATGAGGACAAAGGTGTCTTGAAATATGATGGGAATAAAGACAAAGGTGTCTTGAAATCTGATGGGAATAAAGACAAAGGTGTCTTGAAATCCGATGGGAATAAAGTCAAAAGGTGTAAAGAGAGTAAAGTGGGTGGTTGTGATAAAGACCAACCAACCCCATCCATTAAAAAAAAGAAGGAGGGACCCACCTGCCCATTTGTGCTGCAGGTTAGGAATAAAAACATGGAAGGCACATGGGTTGTAAGGAAATTCATCAACAACCACACATGTATTCACACCCGGAAGGTCAGTTTATGCACTGTTTCATGGTTAGCAAAGCAGGTAATTGAAACTGTGAGTGTGAATCCTGGTATACCAGTTAAGTCACTGCAGGAGCAGCTTCAACAGAAATACCAGATGCAGTTCCACAAGCAAAAGGCATGTTTTTGACTACTTATGATATGTTTTTTATTCTAAAAATTAAACATATAAATTGTTCTATAACAGGTTTTCAGAGCAAAACAAATGGCCAAACAAGAGATTGAAGGAGACTATACTTCTCAATATGAAAGGTTAAGGGATTATGCTGAAGAGATATTGAGGACAAATCCAGGTAGCACAGTTAAGATTGATGTTGAAAGAGACTGTAACCCATCATCTGAAACAAGACAGTTCAGGAGGATCTATATATGCATAGCAGGGTTAAAGAGGGGTTTTAAGGTTTGTGGCAGGGAATTACTTGGCTTAGATGGGAGTTTTATGAAAGGCCCATTTCCTGGTCAGATCTTAACTGCAGTGGGTATAGACAGCAACAATGGGATTTACCCTGTGGCATATGCCCTTGTTGAAGCTGAAACAATAGATTCATGGAGTTGGTTTTTGCTGAATCTGAGAGATGATCTAGAACTTCCAGAAAATTCTAACTTCACTTTCATCAGTGATAGGCAAAAGGTTAGTTGTTGTCTTTTACTTATTTTATGCTATTTCAAATATAAAACTAACCATTTTCTTTAACAGGGTATCATTCCAGCTGTATCCAAAGTGTTTCCATGTGCTGAACATAGGTTCTGTTTAAGGAACATTCATGAAAACATGAAGGCTCAATGGAGGGGCAACTATTCAAGAACCTGCTCTGGAAATGTGCAACATCCACAACACTTCCTTACTTTGACAGGGCCATGAAAGAGGTACAAACAGCAGATCAAGGTCTCTTTGAGTGGTTGGAACAGATACCACCTAAACACTGGAGCAGAGCCCATTTCAGTGGTATGTACAAGTCTTTATTTTGCATGTTCTTAAAGTTTTCATATAAGTATGACAAATGTGAACCCATTTGCAGGTAGGGCAATAACTGATGTTTTACTTAACAACATTTGTGAGGTTTTTAACAAACAACTAAGTGGTGGAAGAGACAAGCCTGTAATTACATGCTTGGAGTATATTAGAGAATATCTCATGAAAAGGATTGCAAATGTGCATAAGATGATTGCCAAGACAGATGGGTTTTTAACCCCTAATGCTGCTAAGATATTTGAAAAGGCAAGATCAGATGCTAATGGATGCAAAGCAATATGGAATGGGGCAAAAAAGTATCAGGTTCAAGGTAGGGGGCAAGAGCAGTATGTAGTGGATATGGAAGCCAAGACTTGCACATGCAGAAGGTGGGAAATATCTGGCATACCCTGCAGGCATGTGGTATGTGTCTTATGGCTGATGGTAGAGAATGATGAGGAAACAGGAAGGCCAGAGACATGGTGCTCTAAGGTTTATTGGATGGATACATGGAGAAATGTTTATTCAAACACAGTTGAACCACTTCATGGGATGGATATGTGGGTACCATCTAGTTGTCCAACTAAACTACTTCCACCAAAACATCATACTCAAGTAGGGAGGCCAAAAAAGAAGAGGAAGAAGAGTGCACAAGAGATTAATGAGATTGAACAAAAGGGTAAAATGGTCAGAGTTGGAAATACAGTGACATGCTCCAAGTGTAAAAAGAGGGGTCACAATGCAAGGTCATGTAATGGAAGGCCTGAAACAGGAGGTTCAAGGTCTGAAACAGTTGCAGGTAGTTCAAATGCTCCATCTGGTTCAAGGGGTGCAGGTAGAGGAGCAGCTAGAGGTGGTTCACTTGGTGGTTCAAGGGGTGGTTCAAGGGGTGCTTCACTTGGTGGTGCAAGGGGTTCAAGAGGTGCTGGTAGAGGTGCTGCAAGGGGTTCAAGAGGTGCTGGTAGAAAAACAGGTTGATGATTAGTCTAGTTTGGTTTTAAGTTTTGACTTGATTAAGTAGTATGTAATTGGTATAATATGTGGTGTTTTGGTTTAATATTTGGTGTATTGGTCCAGTTTACATATTGACCCATTTCCATATTTTAAGACACCTTTGTTCCAAAAACTACCCGAAAGTTCATTCCAAAAGCTACCTGAAAGTACAACCAAAAGTCTTACAATTTTCATTTTCCAAATTTCCAGACATTCACATTCACACTAATCCTAACATTTTTACCATTTGATCAACAATACAAGAACAAAAAAAACCCAACTGATGACAAGAACACACTTGAGCTTCCAAATTTCCTTTTCCATGTCTCTTTCATCATCTTCTTCCTTCATCTTGTTCCTCACAGTAACAGGAATGGCAAGGTGTCCGCTTTTTTTCCTGTTGATTGGGGGATCAACCCAATCAAAGTAGCTACAGCTTGATCCCTGCAAATAATAGCCAAGAATCCATTCAATTTTATAATTAATTGAAAAAACGGGCAACAATTTTGAAATCCGACACTCACCTCTGTACCACATGTGTAGAATCGACGGCCTGGGTTGTTGGAAGTCCACGAAGTTCGAATCACAGCTGGAGCCACACAAAAGCACATGTGGGTTGGTTCGTCGGTTTGATTAGCCATCGGATCGGAGATGAGATGGTTTTCCGGTGACAAGTCGGTGGCGATATCTCGTATAAAAGGGGGTTGGGAAAAATGGCCGTTAAACGTTGATTAAATAGGGTGGGGGAGACGAGGTGTAAAAAGACAAAAATGCCCTCACGTGCCGAGCACGAGATGTAAAATTAACGGGCATTTTGGATGGTGTTAGCAAAAATGACCCAATTGGTTATAATTTCAAATGACAGGGATCAATTTGTTGAAATTGAAAAAAAGGGACGTAAATAGTTATTTGATACAAACCACAGGGACGTAAACAGTAATTTACTCATGAATAATTAACAATTTAACATCTCATGAATAATTAACAATTTAACATCTGTCTTCTGGCCGGTCTAATCAATGTTACGATAACTTTCTAAGTAAAGTTAGGATTTCAAATGCTACAAAGGGATCATTTTAACTGCTAAGAAAAAATATATCAAAAGATAAGCCGCATCAATTACAAAACAAAAAAGGATTAATTTGATTATCCAATTCAAAACACATACATTTTCAACTGCAGTAAGCATGCATAAAATTAAATTTTTAAAAACATTCATAATTAAAACTATTGTTAAAGCAATTGCACCCATTTTGCCACACTCGGTACACCCTGGTACACCACAAACACCATATAATATCCCGGCGGTGCCACCCTCCTGTCCGGTGGCGCCTTACATGCTAGCCTAAACAACCCGAGCCTCCACGACCACGCAATGGACACATCCAGCTTCACCACCCTCTGTCCCTGCGAGAAAGAATGCGTCGCAAAAGGCGCACTCGCAATATTAACCTCCGGCACACCCATCACCGGAATCTCCCGGGTCACCAAAACATAAAAAACATCCCCGTAACGTATCTTTTCCGGTAACTCAACAATCTTCGGCCTCGTCAACATATTCTCTGGCGACAAATACTCCGGTGAAAACGCTTCGATTTTTAGCTCGGTTGGGAACTCCCCACTAAAGTTATAGTACGAATGTGGGTTGCTTCCGGCAAGTAAAACTCGTCCGTCCGGAAGCAAATTAGCCGTCGAATGATACATCCTGGGCACGGTACCCGGTTTAAGCACCGTAAACCGGGTACCCACTGGCTCATCCGGTTTATATAAAACCGGATGGAGACACGGTTTTGTTGCCATCTCAAACCCTTGACTACCGGCTTCAGCTCCGTTAATGACCAAAATGTCCCCGGTGGGAAGCATCACCATATCACCCATAATCCGTGGCAACGGCATTTCCTCCATTTCCCAAACCGGATCTTTTCGGGTCGCCTCGATCCGACCGCAACTACTTTTAGCCGGGGAATTTATGTCCCTATTATTATAAGCTCCATATTGTGCTCCACCACAGACGACAATCGTGGCGGAGGAATAATCCCCTGTTAATGCGAGCATCGCTGACGACCCTGCAGACGGGTAGTTACGTGGGCCCCCTTCCAATTGTGGGTATTGTTTCAGGACAACGTTGTTTGTATGGTCGTATAGTACGGATTTGTTATTGGCGAACACGAATAAGTGGCCGTTAGGGAGAAGGTGAACGTAGGGGTAAAGATTGTCCATTTGGTCATCAGCTGCATCAGCAAGGAATGGGAAATTTACGACACTGCCACCGGTTTTGGGGGGAAAAAGCTCAACGCTAACGGCGTCCTTACCGCCGATGATGATAACGGAGCCGTTAGGTAGTATTTGATTAGTTGAATACCATCTACCTTGTGCTAGTTCAATGTCTTTAAGTTCTTCCCAATCGCAAAACGACGTCTTTTCACACGGATTTAACATGCGTATTTTTCTAAAGCCGTCGAAGTCGCCTCCGGTGTGGAGAATGGTGCCGTCGGGGAGCACCTGCCCCGACGAACACCATGTGTCGGTGGAGATCGTTAGGGGCCGTGGGTTTGGGTTGATGAGATCATAGAGAGCGGAGTAGGTGAAGCAGTCGGGTCCGGGCTCTGGATTTTCGGGATTCTGGAGGCTCATATTGCAATGGTAACGTTGGTAACCGTGCTCTGAGGGGCTGAGGTCGGTGCGATCAAGAAGGACGACGGTGTTGAAGCGGGTGACGACGGTGTGCATGGAGGCGATCCGGGCGTTGTGCACTAGGACTTCCCACGAGCCGGGGAGGTCCGATCGTGACTCGTGCAGCATCGAGTGCATCAAGATAAGGAGGAGAAGAATAACGTTTGATGGTTTCATAGCCAAGTTTAAGAGAGGATCGTATGAAGATGGTGAGTTTGAGAAGTTAGGAAATATGGTACGATGATGGTGAGTTTGAAAAGGTAGGAAATGGACGGTTTTAAGTGATATTAATAGTGAAGAATGAGGGTTGTTTCAAAAAGTGTAAGGGGGGTTAGGTTTGGTTTTGTAATGGGTATTTATTACTAGGGGGGGTTTCGTAAGTATATTTTTCTAAAAAGTGGTTTTGATGGGTGGTAATAATTTGTGTGCGTTCCTTCTTGTCGTGGGGTGTTGTTTTATACCTGTTTTAAACTTATTGGGGGAAATAACGTTTTACAATGGGGTTGGGACTTCTGACTGGTTGACATCATGGTTAGGGGTGGCTGGCTCATTATAAAGTGGGATGAACATGGATCATGAAACTCATGGACATAGAAGTAACCAAGATACAGTGATATGGGGAAAAGAAGTATATGTGCTTAGTTAGTATATATGCTGATTGATGTCTGTGGGTGGTTGGGGTATGGTATGGTACACTTTAACGCAATGAAGAGTTGGGTTAGTTAAAGAGTGAAGAAAATGAGGTGGATACAATTTGAGTGGGGGTCCTGACATGCTATGATGACATGGGAATTCTTTTTTTTTTTAACGGCTAACAAAAATATATTAACACACCAAAACCGCCCCCAAGAAAGGGGCAAAACACCAACCCGAACACCAAGAAACAACACAAAAGAAACTAACTACAAAACATGATCAAAATTGAAAAGTGGACCACTCGGCCCAAGTGACACGATTCTTTGAACGAGCACGAAGCCAAAGGAACCCGAGCGTTTTGATGTCCTCGATGATAGTCACTTTAGACACCGGAGCACAATGGAAGACCTTCAAATTCCTATGCCTCCATAAGACCCATATCGTGGTAAGAATAACAAGTTGTATTGTTTTGCATCTTGTGGAAGAGCCATGCGTGTAGGTATGAGCCTCAAGGAGGTCCTCCATGGAGAAAAAGAAGAGATTGTTGAAATGACACCAATGAGCGATCACCTCCCAAATTGATTGAGCTAAACAACAGTTAATAAAGAGATGCTCTCCGGATTCATTATCTTCGGCACACATCGAACACAAAGGGACATCCGTGATGATTCTTCGAGCAACGAGATTGCAACGGGTTGGTAGGCGGTCCAAGGAAAGCCTCCAAGCAAGAAAGCCCACTTTCTTTGGCACCAAGTTGTTCCATTTAAAAACATAGTCCGGAGCCACATGCGAGTTATCTTGAACTCTTTTCCAAAGGCTGCTAACAGTGAAGGTACCCGATCCGTCCAAACTCCAACACCACCGATCAACGCCATGAGAGACCTGCAAAAAATAACAATCAAACAAAGCAAGGAGGTCATGAACCTCCGCAACCTCCTCCGCAAGAGAAGGAAATCGGCGCCACGAATGCCGGAAAACCCATCCCCTATGTTTTGGTCAAAAATTCACAAAGGAATTTCGTATTCCAAACTTAGAATGTGAGGTAGTGTGCTTCTTAATATGTTCGAAATGTAAAACTGAACACAGGGATCTAACGAGGGAAAAATCCAGGATTCTTCGAGTTGCCTCTAGGAATCCTAGCAAAAAAACCTCGGGAGCCGGCCTGAAGAGCCCGCTGCCACACAATTTTATTGATAGGAAACTGAAAATTACAAGTGTTTTGGAGGTTTGATCGATCAGGCTAAGTGTTACAGAGATTGTATGCTATCAGAGCTAAAGTGTGAGTGCGTTGTGTGTCCCTACTAATCGAATCCTCGATTTATATAACAAACTAACAACTAACTAACTATCCGGGATTCTCGGGATCCTCTTTCTCCACTTCTCTTGACCGTTGAAGGAGATACGACCCACTTTCCCACGTGCCAGTTAGTTAAGACCGAGTCTTCAGGAGTCGGTTAAGCTTCACAACGTTCCTGAAAACAAATAAAGCACATGGCAAAAATAAAGGTTAGTCGATAACAAATATTCAGGATACCTGACTGGACGAGATTCCCAAGTCGTAACGAGATTCCTGGTCTTATGCAGCTTTCCTATGAGCATCCTGAAATCGACCCCTAACAATTGCCCCCGAATCTCGGCTGCCTGTGGATAAGATTTACAGTTGGCGAGATTCGCTTAACCCAATATTTCACGCCGTTATCACGGTAAAAACAGTTGGATGTGACGTTTTTTACGGCGTCCGATTGATGGGATAACCATCATTACTTTTCTTTAAATACAAGATTCCGAGATCATTTCTTCACCATCTTCTCCCAAAAACCCTTTCGAGCTTCTTCGACGTTTCAGGTCAGTTTCTTCTCTTCTTCTCCGTCTTCTTTTCGTTTTTCTCTATTCCGGTCATGGCGAAGAAGAACACTCGTTCTGCCACTCCTTCATCCTCGTTGAACATCGAGGACTTCATTGATCAGGGGATTCTTCCCTACAATGAAGAAGAAACCTGCAATTTCAGCGACGGCGACATCCGCCAATTGAAGGAATCTGGTCTCTTTCCACCGTCGGCTGTCATTCGGGGTTTTGATTCCCGGTTGAAAGCCGATTGCATGTCCAAAACTTGGGTTTGTTTTCTCTACTATCCATTTCTTCTTGGAATGTCTTATCCCTTTCCGGCCATCGTAAACGAATTCTTCAAAATCATTGGCCTTTCCTACTCCCAAACAATGCCGATGGTTTGGAGGATTCTTTTCTCTCTTGATAACCTGAACAATTCCCAGAAGCTTGAGATGGGGATTCCCGAAGTTTGTGCCGCTTACAACCTGAGAACCCACGGGTTCAGTCGCTTCGTTCTTCAAGCCCGCTCTTCCTACTCCCAATTGATTCCTCGTGCATCACACAATGATCACGATTGGAAGAGAAAGTTCTTTTTTGTCAAACGTGAATCCATTGTTGGGGGTGATTCGTTGCCGATGAAGTGGGTCCTGAAGGGTAGGAAACTGATTTAGGCATTGTATTTGAGTTTCTTTGAATTTCGTTAATGGTCTTTTACTGTTCCTTGCAGCTCCCAAATTTTCTGATCTTGTTGAAGTGACTGAAGAAGCTGTGGAGAGGACTGCCTCTTTTCTGGATATCCCACCTGCTGACAGAACCTTCGCTATCGAGAGCGCCAACAGCGAACAAAGCTTCTCAGTCGACCATTCAGAAGCCGTCATGTCTAGTACGTAGTTGAACTTCTCGAGCATATTTTTTGAATTAGGCTTCCTAATCCTGACTGCTTTCTTTATTTCATACTAACAGCTCCCAAACCTGCAACTGGATTCTCCCTGGATGACCTGACCTCCTACCTGGAGATGAAAGAGGAGAAACCCGAGCCCCTGGCCAGCATCCGACCTCCCACTACCAGAGCCAAAACAGCTTCCTCCAGCAAGAAGAGGAAGGGCTCGGAGGGTACTGTATTCCTGGAGAGCTTTGATGGACTGAGCCCCGCGGAGACTGGTAACAAGCTTCTGAGCCTGCATATAACGACAAAACTGGTAAGTGTATACATAGGATTCTCATACCTTAGCGGCATCCGGCAAATGGCTGAGATTCCCAATTGATCCCATTGTCTTTCTTTCACAGGGCATCGAGCAGCTTAGCGCTGCGTGCATTGAGGCTGAGACCAAGCTGGCAATGGTCCAGAAGAAGCTTGATGAGGCAAGGAACACCATCCGCATCCAGGGCGAGATAGCTGAGGGCAAGACCCGTAATTATGAGCACAAGCTGAGAGAGCAGGAGCTGAAGTTCCAGGTAGCTGCGCAGGTGGAGGATGCTATCTCCAAGCAGTCAGCTGCTCGCAGTGTGCTCCAGGCAATGCTGAAAATGGCAGCAGAAGCTGAAGCCGAGGGGGTCACTTGCTCGAAATGGACGGTGGATGCCTGGAAGCTATCCTTGGAGAAACTGGAGAAGGCTGGAATCCCAACTAGTGGAGACAGGCTTCCTTTGGTTGATGCTGCCGGTGCTGATGCGGGTGAAAAGGGGAAGTCTGTGGAGAAGGCAGACGAAGAAGATGCTGGCGGGAAGCTGGAGATTCCCGAGAAGGCGATGGGCGATGAGGACGATGCAACGGTCTGAGCCCTCTTTTTTAGTCTGTAGTTTGTTTTGGTGATGTGTATGTCTTTAAACAATTTCCTTTCCTTGTCTCTGCTGAAACAATACTAGAACAAGTAACAACAATGGTTGGGGATCCTGGTGGAGGGATCTTGCAGTTTGCAAGACGAAGCCAGGGTTCCCAATAAGCTTTTGACCTATGAGCTTCCCAAGGGGAGGGATCCTGAGGTTTTCAGGACGAACTTTGGGAAGCTCAAATCCCGTTATGTTAATAATATTATCGTATTTTGATCATTTCGAATATGTTTTGTATTTACTTTGTATACCTTTAGAAATTCGAAACATGGTCGATAACAAAAATTCATCTAAATCAATCTTGTGGTAAAGTTTAAAATCTCTATAGGGTTAAGGTCAATTGAATCAAATAAACATACTATTCTAGTCTTTAAGATTTTGCTTATGCAAAAGTCTTTATATAATCAGGAATCCTATCAGGAAACCTCACTGGGATCCTGACAGGTTACCTTATAGAGTTTCAGACCGTTGACCTCGGGATTCTGATGAGAATCTCATTTATGTTAGAGCTTATGATCTTGGGAATGCCTTTCTTCAGGATTCTGACAGGGATCTTAACCAAATATAATCTTTCGCAGCTCAAAGCCTCAATTGACTTTTAGATACAAACGATCATTTCTTTTTTCACCTTGTTTGGGATTCCTACTGGAATCCTGAATACTCTTTTCTCGGCATTCGTCTCAACTTACTCCAGAACCTGAAACAACCATAAGAAGCTTCTTGGCCTTCGGCCGAAGCCGATGCTTTCGAGAGCAAGTTAAGTTTAAAAAATGAGTTGGGAATAAACCCGTGTATTTCTGGGGACAAGCCCGTGCAATTCTGGGGACAAGCCCGTGCAATTCTGTGGGACTAAGCCAATTCTGGGGACAAGCCCATACGTATGTGACATGAAAATGCCAAAACCTTAGATAACACGTCAGTGTTATAAACCTTGAGAATCCTCCCAGCAGCCTCCAGTGACAAGATTGTCAGCCACTCTTAGAGTGGACTGGTCCGGCCACCTTGAGCATACCGGTGGACAACGTGCGCTACTGGCGAGGGTCGTGCGCTACTGGCGATTACCCAAACTTAGGAGAGGAGTCAGCCTCTCAAACCTTAGAAGATGTGCGGGACACCTTAAACGTAGGAGAGGTGGCCAACCTCTAACTGGGGATATACCCAAATTTCTCTAGGATTCTCAAATTCTGCAAAACACTCAATACTTGGTGAGGGGTGGGTGTTAGCTTAGCTAACACCACTCCGATGCTTAAGTCAGTAATGAATCATAGAAATAATAAGGATAAATTGAAATAAGATTAGTACTCGTACCTTGGGTTACTTGTACAGTGAGGATCCTTGGGATTTTGCCTGAGATTCTCAATGGGATTCTCACATAAAATACGCTTTAAGGTGGACAGCATTCCAAGCTCTTGGCAGAGGTTCTCCTTCCATATTTATCAGACGATATGCCCCCTTTCCCTCTTCAGAGTCTATAAGGTAAGGGCCTTCCCACTTGGGTGCCAACTTCCCATCAGCAGGATTGGTTGTATTCTGAAAAGCTTTCCTCAAGACCAAGTCACCTACTTGGAATCTTCTCAGCCTGGTGTTCTTGTTGTAAGATTTCGCTATCCGCTGTTGATAAGATGCCATTCGGATTCTGGCCATATCTCTGAGCTCCTCAACTGTTTCGAGATCCTGAAGGAGATTCTGGCTGTTGGTTTCAGGATCTTGGCAATTGACTCTGGCTGTTGGGAGTACCATCTCTGTAGGAATCACAGCTTCTGCCCCAAATACTAACGAGAATGGCGTTTGGCCAGTAGCATTTTTAGGTGTAGTTCTGTCTGCCCAAAGGACAAATGGCAGCTCCTCAGCCCATTTACCTTTCTTGGAGCCCAACTTCTTCTTGAGATTGTTGATGATGATTTTATTGCTGGATTCTGCCTGCCCATTAGCCTGAGGGTGGACAGGTGTTGAAGTGATCATCTTGATGCCCCAGCTTTCACAAAAGCTTGTTGTTCTCTTGCCTATAAACTGGGAGCCATTGTCGCATATGATCTCTGCCGGAATCCCAAATCTGGTGAGGATGTTTCTTTTGATGAAGGATATCACTTCTTTCTCTCTCACTTGAACATAGGCTTCTGCTTCAATCCACTTGGAGAAGTAATCCGTCATGGCAAGCATAAACACCTTTCCTCCGGGAGCCTTCGGCAGCTTACCCACGATATCCATACCCCACTTCATGAATGGCCATGGGGATACTATAGGATGCAGATGCTCAGCAGGTTGGTGGAGGATATTGCCATGCCTTTGACAAGCATCGCACTTCTGTGAGAAGCTCACAGCATCTTTCTTCATGGTTGGCCAATAATACCCGAATCTGAGAACTTTAGAGAACAGTGCTTTGCCCCCGGTATGGTTCCCACAATCTCCACTGTGGATGTCTTCAAGCACCTCTAGAGCTTCTGACTTCTCTAAGCACCTTAAGTAGACACCTGCAAGAGATCTTCTATATAGGATATTATCAATTATAGTATAGGGTACTACCTTTGTGCGAAAAGCTCTGGGATTTTCGCCCTTGGGAATCTCCCCGTCTTTTAGATACTTCCTGATCGGGTAGGTCCAGGATTCTTGAGCATCTTCAGGATTCTCAACATCTGCGCCTGCATTATTGTCAACAGCCTGAGCTTCCTGTAGAACTATCGCTGGCGTCAAGATGTGAGTTATTGGAATTTTGACATCCTCAGGAATCCTGAGCGATGAAGCTAAGTTTGCCAAGGCATCGGCTTCTGCATTATCTTCTCTTGGTACCTGCGAAATGCTAAAATTTTCGAAAAATAGAGATAATTTTTTAACAATTTCAAGATATTTGATCAGATTCTCCCCTCTTACTGCATAGGAGCCATTAAATTGGTTAGTTAATAAGAGAGAATCAACAAACACTTGTATAGATAGGATTCCCATATCCCTAGCCAGCTGTAATCCAGCAATTAAAGCCTCATATTCAGCTTCATTGTTGGTAGCCTGGAATTCACAGGATACGGATAGAGGTATTATGTCCCCCTGTGGCGATTTTAGCAGGATTCCCAGCCCTGTTCCTCTAACATTTGAGGAGCCGTCAGTATAGAGGATCCAGTCTTCCTTGAGCTTCTCAAGCTGCTGGACTTCCTTTTCAACTTCTGATTCAATGTCACTGCTGAAATCCGCCACAAAGTCAGCTAATGCTTGGGACTTGATTGCTGTTCTTGGTTCATATTTGATGTCGTAGGCACTCAGTTTGACTGCCCACTTAGCCATCCTTCCTGACATTTCCGGCTTCCTGAGAACTGCCTTGATAGGATAGTTAGACATCACAATTATAGTATGGGTTTCAAAATAATGTCTAAGTTTAGTAGAAGCCATTATAAGAGCTAGAATTAACTTTTCAAGGTGAGAATACCTGGATTCTGCGTCTAGCAGAGTTTTACTTACATAATATACCGGATGCTGCTGACCTTGATGGTTTTTTACCAAGACTGCACTGATTGAGCTTCCGGAAATAGCGAGATATAAATACAGCGGCTCCCCATCTTCTGGTTTCATTAGTAATGGGGCTGCTGACAGGTAGTCTTTCAGGCACTTCAAGGCTTCTTCATGCTTCTCAGTCCATTCGAACTTCTTGTTTTTCCTCAGGATATCGTAGAAATCCTTACTTTTTTCTGAGGATCTTGAAATGAACCTGTTGAGCGCTGCGATTCTTCCTGTCAACCTTTGTACTTCTTTAACATTCGATGGGGACTTCAAATTTAGGATCGCTTTGATCTGCTCTGGACTTGCTTCTATCCCTCTTTCAGTAACCATGTAACCTAGGAATTTTCCAGCTCGCACCCCAAAGTGGCACTTAGAGGGGTTGAGCTTCATGTTATACTGATCAATGATATCGAAGGCCGTTTGGAGATCCCTGACATGATCTTCAGCTTTTTTGGATTTCACTACCATGTCATCTATGTAGACTTCCATCGTGTCCCCCAGTTGCTCTTTGAACATCATGTTGACAAGCCTCTGGTAGGTGGCACCTGCATTTCTCAAACCAAAGGGCATAGCAGTGTAACAATATATACCTGTTGGAGTCATAAATGCCGTATGCTCCTGATCGCATGGTTCCATCTGAATTTGTTGGAATCCTGCTGAGGCATCCATGAAGGTGAGCATCTCGTGACCAGCCGTGGCATCCACCATAGCATCAATATGGGGAAGTGGAAACGGATCCTTAGGACAAGCTTTGTTTAAGTCTGTGTAATCGACACAAACTCTCCACTTTCCATTCTTCTTCTGGACCACCACCACATTTGCTAGCCATCTAGGATACTTGACTTCTCTGATCATCTTTGTTTTAAGAAGCTTGTCGACTTCCTCCTGGATGATTATATTCTTCTCCGGAGCGAATTTCCTCCTTTTTTGCTGTATAGGCCTGAAAGAAGGATCTAAACCAAGTTTATGAGTAATTACATGTTTAGGGATACCTGTCATATCTTCGTGCTTCCAGGCGAAAGTTGAAGTTCTGGCTTCAAGAAGCTGGAATAATTCCTGCTCAACATTTGTTGGGATGCTTGTCCCCACGAGCACCTTGATTTCAGGATTCCCGGGGTCTAGAGGTACTTCTTTGACTTCCAGCTCCCTGTCCTCCTGCACTTTAGGTGCCTTTTTCTGTAATTGCTATCCCTTCGTCACCTTAGTGGTGTTCTTCATCGAAGTTGAATAACAGTTCTTAGCTTCCTGCTGGTCGCTTTCGATTCTCACAACTCCCCAAGGTGTAGGAAGTTTGATACATTGGTGATAAGTTGAAGGGACTGCCTTCATCTCGTGAATCCATGGCCTGCCAAGAATAATATTGCAACAAGAGAGAGAATCTATAACACAGAATTTTTGCATAGAGTTTACCCCCTCTATATATACCGGCAGCCTGATATCCCCAACGGTGCTTTTAGTTTCACCGCTGAAGCCAACTAGGACTGAGGATCTTGCAACTATTTCAGTTTCTGGGATCCCCATCTTTTTGAGTACATCAAGACGGATTATGTTTACTGAGCTTCCATTATCAATCAGGATCCTGCGAACAAAATGGTTAGCGATATACAAAGTAACCACAAGACTATCATGATGAGGATCCTGAACATGAGAACGGTCACTCTCATCAAAAGATATAAGTTTGTCTTGAGTCAGGGTGGACGTCCGGACAGGTCTGTCACCCTGTTCAGATTTGGACTCCTTAGCATGCTTCTTGGCTGAGGAATACGAGGTGCCGCAGATGTCTGAACCTCCTGAGATGAAGTTGATTATCTGGGCATCCTGTGGTGGAGAAGCTGCTCTCTGAGGCACCTTGTCGGCTTCCTGAGTCTTGATCTTCTTTCTGCCAATTAATTCTTTAAGATGCCCCTTGCTGAGTAGATAGCTGATTTCCTTTCGGAGTGCTATACATTCATCTGTTAGGTGGCCAAAATCTTCATGGAAGGCACACCACTTGGTCTTGTCTTTCCAGGATCCTTGCTTGGTATCCTTCCTGGGCCATCTTGCTTTTTCACCTAGATCCTGCATAGCACACATCAAACCACCAATGTCAACGGAAAAACAGTATTCAGATACCTTAGGATACTCCTCATCATCATCATCTTGGTCGACGGCATTGACTTTGTGATTTTCCGGTTTGGAGTATGGACGAGATCTATACGGCTTCCCGGGGGATTCCGCCTTCTTGCTGTTGGGATCATATTTAGGAACCTCCAATCTTTGGTGGATCCTCTTGTCATCTTCCAAACGGATAAATCTCAAAGCTCTACTGCGTACTTCGTCAAGGTTCCTGCAAGGAGCCATGACAAGGTCATCATAAAAGCGTGAATCTTTGGAGAGCCCCATTTTAAAGGCTTCCACGGCAGCTGCCATATCCAGATTAGGAATCTCAAGAGATTCTCGTCCAAATCTGGCAATATATTCTCTGAGAGGCTCATCTGGCTTCTGAATTATTCGGTATAGGTCACCTGTGAGCTTCTCAAAGGTCCTGCTGCAAGAAAATTGATTGTTAAACAAGTTAACTAAGTGGGAAAACGATGTAATAGTATTAGGAGGAATGCTCAGTAGCCATTTCATGGCTGGTCCTGTTAAGGTTGATCCAAAGCCTTTGCATAGACAGGCTTCTTTAATTCCTGCCGGAATGGGATTGATCTCCATACGCTCCCGGTAATGTGCCACGTGTTCCTCAGGGTCTGTGGTTCCATCATAGAGCTTCATACTTGGAGTCTGGAAACGCTTCGGGATCTCTACCTGGGATATTGGCCAGGCAAATCTAGAGATCTTGTGGCTTTCCAAAGGAACTTCAGGAATAGGTTTCAGGATCCCTGGAACATTTGATATCATTTCTTTCAACTTCTGGAGCTCCCTGGCGATATTTGGATGAATACCTGCATCATAAGGAGCACCCTGGTTAGAAACGATAGGAATTGAATTGGACATGTTACCTGGGCCAGGATTCTGGACTGGAATCCCGGAACTGTATCCGTAGCCCGCTGGGAAGCTCGGCTCTGTGGTGGTTGCTGTTTGCATGGGGATGACGTCACCATCATGCACTTCTGAGGAGCTGGTCTTAAAGATTCCTGCAGAAACAGAAGGGTTAGAGTATTGATATCCTTGGGGATTCTGGTTTGGGTTTGCAGCAGAAAAAGGATATCCTTGAGACGGCAAAGCTGAGGATCCCAACAATGGTGGAATCCAAGGATTCTTGTAGCGTGACTGCGAGGATTCTGGTGGGACAGCTCCTGATAATCCAGCAACACTTTCCACATATCCAGCGGCCTGAGAAGTCATTGTAGGGGCTGTAGTAAAGCCTGATGCTGATTTGTAATTGTAGCGAGACGGATCTGAGGATCCTGAAGCATTGAAATCAAGATGCCTGGGAAACAGAGGACTTTGCTCTTCCATGGGCTTCCTAGATTTCTTTAGTTCTTCAATCTCCTTCATCACCGTTTGATTGGTTTTTTCTTGCTGATCCATTTGATTTTTCACCTGCTTAATCAAGGAAAACAAATCATTGTTAGTAATAACAGGATCAACAGATTGGACCTGGGATCCTGTGAAGACAGGATAATCAGTTTTTCTCGGCTGCTCGTCCACTTTCTTCTGACGGTCATTAGTCTTCTTCTGACTTCCTGGAAAGGAAGGAAGAGGAGGAATGGAGGACGATGTAGAGGCCGATACAGTTTTCTGTTGGTTTGACATTTTTGAGATTGGAGATCAAATGAAGTGAATAAGGTATGGGATTTTGACAAGATTAAGCACCACTTGCCCCACGGTGGGCGCCAAACTGTTTTGGTCAAAAATTCACAAAGGAATTTCGTATTCCAAACTTAGAATGTGAGGTAGTGTGCTTGTTAATATGTTCGAAATGTAAAACTGAACACAAGGATGTAACGAGGGAAAAATCCAGGATTCTTCGAGTTGCCTCTAGGAATCCTAGCAAAAAAACCTCGGGAGCCGGCCTGAAGAGCCCGCTACCACACAATTTTATTGATAGGAAACTGAAAATTACAAGTGTTTTGGAGGTTTGATCGATCAGGCTAAGTGTTACAGAGATTGTATGCTATCAGAGCTAAAGTGTGAGTGAGTTGTGTGTCCCTACTGATCGAATCCTCGATTTATATAACAAACTAACAACTAACTAACTATCCGGGATTCTCGGGATCCTCTTTCTCCACTTCTCTTGACCGTTGAAGGAGATACGACCCACTTTCCCACGTGCCAGTTAGTTAAGACCGAGTCTTCAGGAGTCGGTTAAGCTTCACAACGTTCCTGAAAACAAATAAAGCACATGGCAAAAATAAAGGTTAGTCGATAACAAATATTCAGGATACCTGACTGGACGAGATTCCCAAGTCGTAACGAGATTCCTGGTCTTATGCAGCTTTCCTATGAGCATCCTGAAATCGACCCCTAACACCCCATTAGCATAAGAAAATCGATCCTTCACAACACATCCCTTATGGGATTCCATATCAAACAGCCGTGGGAAACGAGAGCGCAGCGGGCAACCTCCAATCCAATTATCAATCCAAAAAGCAATGTTAGAACCATCCCCAACCAAAGCAGATATATTAGCTTCCATATCGATACCGAGATTTCCGAGATCCAACGAGTTCCTACATATTTGCTTCCACGGACCGGAGATGGAGAGACGAACAGGAATGAAATTCCAAGACCGGGATTTATTGTGAATATCCCATATCACCCTCCACCAAAGAGCCCCTTTTTCATTTTTAAACCGCCACCACCATTTGGCAAGCAAAGCCATTTTTGCTTCCTTAAGAGAGCCGATTCCTAAGCCACCATACTCACGAGGAGCAATAAGCTTGGACCAAGCCACCCAATTAGTGTGCCTAACACTTTCATCAAAGCCCCAAAGAAAGTTCCTTCGAATACGATCCAGCTTTTCAATAACACATGCAGGAGCACGATACAAAGAGAAATAATATTGCGGGAGTGAGTTAAAAACAGATTTGATAAGCGTGATGCGCCCACCAAAAGAAAGGGTCTTAGCCTTCCAATTAGATAACCGACTTCTAAAAATGTCAACCACCGGATCTCAGTTTTTCACTAAATTCATGTTGGCACCTATTTGGAGACCCAGATGTTTGAAAGGAAGCTTCCCCGCCTTATAACCAATGCACCCGGCCTTATCATCAAGCTCATCACTATTAACGCCGATATCGAAGAGAGTGCACTTGGAGGTGTTGACCCCTAGACCCGAAATGAGATTAAAGCAAGGCAGGATCCCTACGAAGGTTTGCAATATTTCTATCCGACATGGGATATTAAAAGAGTGTAACTTGAACAAAACTTTTGAGATCACCTGCTCTCCTGGCATCATTAATCCAAGGAATTCTTCACACAAAGTTGGGCTCTCCATTGATGCGGATGTGTTGTGGTTACAGGAATTTTGTCCGTTTTGTCTTTTGTTCTCGGATTTTGTGTATATACTTCCTAGCGTCTTGCTAGGGGCTTCTATCTTTTTACAGTCTATTTCAGCAAAATAGATATGGATTTTTGCGATGGTGATTTCCTTGACTTTACCTGTTTGGATAGTTGTTATCATGTTGGGTTTTTCCCTAGTTTTAATAGTTCTAGTCAGCTTTTAATATTTATATTTGGCATCGTGGGATTATTTTCTTTAAAGTTCTTGTTACCATTTAATACTTATTTCTGGTCTATTTGCTTTACTAGGTCATGAGACTTTTTAAATTTTAACACTTACTACTTCTGGTCTTGTCGGATCGTTTGCTTTACTAGGTCTCGTGACCTTCTAGTTTTTTACTCCCGCCTTTGACAGATCGTTTGATTAGCTAGGTCTCAT
>JBCNJP010000010.1:2638090-2657933 GCA_039602395.1 Deinandra increscens subsp. villosa | reverse complement strand
TCGATGGGTGTAAATAGGGTCTCCACAAAAAGATTTGTATTGTTACAGCGATTGAAGCACAAGGTCGTCTTATCATCAACGGTGTTAACTACTAGAAAAGCTAACCAAAAGTGTAACACCTTTCGGTTCAAAGTTTAGAAGCTTATCCAGGACATAAAAGATTACAGAGCACGAGGATCAGAAATTGTCGGTTGCTAAATCATGAAAGGTTGAATTATGCAAACAAAATCGATAGTTCAGGCTCAAGAGTTCAATCAGAATAGTCCTTACGTTAAAACTGGGAGTCATTAGTTTGAAAGTCAGGAAGGATTCTCACTAACATTAGCCCCATAAATATGCTTGCGGTGCGGTAGGCAGTTTGTATAACCGCGTCGATGTTGCTGGCAACAAGTATTGGTTCGCACAAGAAAATCAGGGAATATAAATCTTCAGAGGGTAACTTCACAAGAGCTTTCAGCCAATAAATGCGCCCCGGTGCTCATGTTATATGATTTATCCAATTCGTTCATCTAACGTTGTCTAGGTATCCGTCCGGTGAATGTATGTCCAAGTTATCTCACGATCGTAAAGTTCCAGGGATTGATATGGTCGATAAGATCGTAAAAATAGAATTATGATTCAGGATGAGTTCAAACCAGTCAAGGGTTTCGTCGAGAGTGTTCGTAGTTAGGGAAGACTGATTATTGAAATACACGAGTGTGACAGTGTCCTACCAGGACCAACTTTTCATAATATGCTTCAAAGGGTTCACGTATGGATTAGAATCCAACAGTAAAGGGGCAAAGTCAGGTGCGATAGCGTTTTCAAAGATAGATGACTTCGATCATCCAGTCGAATTTCAACATGCTCAACATTCAATGCCACGAGAGAGAAAAAAAAATACAGGAATTTGGTCCCAATACGACCATTGGTTTGCCTGGTAGGATTCTCCAGGATTTCCATATACTGCAAATTACATTTACGTGTGCACCCGTAACTGTGATTTACTTTATATGATCACCCTAGTTCCTCTTACTTCAGCTACCAAGTATGGTGTGGTCACTAACCCATGGATATCTTGATCAGAATTTGTTAATGAGACAAGTTTTCGAGAATAGAATGCTCACTCAGATTGGAATGACCCACCCGAAGCGAGTCACCCAGAAATTTAGCTCAATAGGATCTGAGTAGGGTTTATCACAATGAACCTAGCTTAGCTCGAAGTTAGAGAATAGTTATCACACATACTGGCGTGATCGCAATCCGATACACAAAGATGGAATTTTCAGTCGACCCGCATCAGGTTTCATTGGGGTTATCCGATTTGTACTCCATTTGTACCATTTCAACGCACAACACGATAAAATCAAGAAGGGAAAGATCTTAAGAGATCACAACAAATGTGAAAACGATCAGGATAACGAAAGTTGAGATAAGTGCCCCATAGACAGCTACCTGAATTCATACCCTGCTAACTCTAGTGAAGCTAAATAATCGCGCTACTAGCACATCGAGATAATATTTCCTGAAGGGATGAGTTTAGAGATATACGTAAGGCAGGTATAACAAGAACCTCCTAAGCTAAGATAGAGGTTTAAGGACAATAAGATGTATTACACCACCTTCCCTATGCAACATACATCCATAGTATGGGCTCTACGCCCAGTTGTTCAATCCAGAATAATCCCGAGTAGCAATCAGCTCATCAAAAGTATAAACGTGATCCATCGATCTGATTAGACGTCTCGTCGTACATGAATGTTAAACAAGAGGTACACAACTTAGAGAGGTTAAGAAAAATGATTCAAGACTAACCGGCTCCTCGCCGTGAGTATAAGGGGATTGGATGATGTAAACGACAAATCGTAAACCAGGTGCGTGTAGGAGTGAGTATCACGATGCATGAGAGAAATGTTTAAGTGCAACTAATGCAAAACAGTTACAGTCTAAGACGAATCTTAGTTCGCTGTAACCAATGGCTCTGATACCAATCTGTCACACCCCCAAAAATCCCACGCGCGATAACGCGCCGCAGGGAGCGTGACAAACCAGGATCGCCGTCCATTAGTTACACCAAACGACCAGTAATTAATAAAAGTTGTATATTTCATTAATATATAAATTCAGAGTGTTACAATTGCGGAAGCGTAAATACAATTAAATTATTTATGTAAAAACATCGTCACCCAAGGTGACGTGGCTTGTTCAAAGACACAAAAAGGGTTTCAAAGTCTCATGCATGCGTACTCGTGATACTCGAACATCTGCAACCTGAGAAATAACATGCTAAAAAGTGTCAACACTAAGGTTGGTGAGTTCACAGGTTTATCAGTTCAAAAACAATTCCAGTTAATGTAAATCGACTGTTCAACAACAGTCCTAGTTCAGTGTAAATCAACTGTTCCTCGACAGTTCAAGTTTAAGTTCAAGGTTGACTGTTCAACAACAGTTCGAGTTCATGTTCGAGTTCAGTTAATAAAATCCAGATAATATATCAATAGCTAGCTAGGCTATTTTCAAGAAATCAGTGCACGTTTGACTAGATAAACTAGCTATCCAGTTACTGAAGCTCGACAAGTTCAATTGTGCCTCGTTAAGACTAAGAAGTATATAACACCCGTTCGATATCCAATCGAGTCAGCGCGAATGACCCGGGTGGGGCTTGTCAGGCCCAGTAGATCTACTAAATAAGTTCCCGCTGATGCCACATTGACAGTAACTCTAAAAGTGAGGACTTTATCAATAAGTGTGCCACTATCATTCAGGTGATATAATTATCTAACAGTTCAAGTGTTTGCATGCATGTTAATCTCCCCCAACAGGATTAAAACAGTAAAATGGGGCCGTGAAACTCACCTTAGGTTGCACAGCAAAGTTTCCAGATAAACAGTTAATCACGTAGCAAGAACGAGTCTTGTGAAGAAATCAATCACCTAACGAGCATACGAGTGTAAGTGTGTGTTCAACAAAACAACTAAGTCTAACGTAACCGACAAAAACGAATGATCGTGAAGTCCGAAACAAGTCGAGGTTGGCACGTGTGCCAAATCCGAGCGATTATCGAAATAATGCGAGAAAATACAATATATATTAATATTATATATATATTTTTTCTAAGTTCAAAGGTTTCAACAATAAATATATATAATATGTATATTTAAATCGAACGTGTTATGACGTTAATAACAGGTTACAAAACGATATATGTATATATAATTTCCTCTAAAAGTATCTAATCGTTTTCAATAAACCAACGATATACGTATATATATTAAATTTCACGAAAATATATTTATTTTTCCCTTTTACGTAACACCATGATTCTTGAGTTTTTAAATATATATATATACATACGGATTTATTAAAACTATAGTCTGGTTCAAACCGTCAAAGTTTACGAGTTTAATAATCAATACATATTTTTACGGGTTTTAAACATTCGTAGGAAACCTTTTTAAACAAGTTTTGGTTGACCAACTACATGAAAATGCCAAAATAGAACTAAAATAAAAATACAGAGGTCGCCTGGATTCGAACCCGCGACCTCCATGGTATGATCACCACGCCCTAACCATTGAGGCAAGTCTTCAGTTTGATTCAAAAGTGATCGGAACTCCTTTTATCTAACAGCGCATACCAGAACTGAATAATATAATGAAAAGAAGACAGAAAAAGAAATCGCGTGGGCTGAGTTTCGAACTCTCGCCCCTTGCGTAACAAACCAGCGCTCGAACCACCCGGACACCAGACCCGTATGCGTTATAACCCGGAAAAGAAAATACAAATCCTAAACCCAAATTGCGTCATCTTCCTCCTCAAGGACTCCGGTGGCCGGAGTTTCATTCCGGTCACCGGAAAAACGCGAAAAACAAATACGAATCCCAGAAAAGATGCGATTAACATGGAGGAAACATTACCTTGAGTTGGAGATGTGGTATTGATGCGTTTTGACATCGTAATCGAACCGAAATACTAACGCGATCCCGAACACAAACACGAAACCGGATCAAACAGCGATGCTCCACCGATTGCTACTGCATACACGATCACAGGGAAGTGTCAAGTGACGGTCAATGGTGATGGTCGGCCGGAATTTCTTTGATCCCAGTGGGGAGTTTTTGTTCCGGTTAGAAGGGAAACGAGAGAGGAAAACGGGGTGGGACGAGAGGGAGATGTGAGGGATCTCGTGAGGTGCACTAATGCCAATGAACGAGGGGTTATGGTAATCATTGAAGGAGTAATGGAGGTGGAGGTGATCGGTTTCCATGAACCGTAACTGATTCTCCATTTAAATCAACAATGGAGTTTCGGCAACTTTGATCCCTCAAGAATGTTACAAGACGGGTACTAGGTTTAGGAGAAATGCAATATGGGTCCACTAATGTTTAAATGACTAGGAACAAGTTTAGAAGTTGACAAGGTTAGTCCTTTAAAGTTTATGTTAGGCCAAACGGGCTAACGGGGTTAACAGAAAAATATAAACGATGACTAACCTAGCGTGTGTGAAAACATATCTAACATGCGATGTTCATAAAATATAAATCTTGATTCGTTCACATAAAATAATAATAATAATAATAATAATAATAATAATAATAATAATAATAATAATAATAATAATAATAATAATAATAATAATAATAACTCCCAAAGTATATATTTTCAAGTTCACATAGAATGATAAACATGAAACCCTAATGATGCGTATTTACTCACATAAAATCATAGATTGAAATTTATACTTATATATTTAACCCACATGAAATCATAAGACAATACGTATAAGTTCGTGATGCGTTGTCACATAAAATCATAAAATAAGTCGTGTGAACATATATACATGTATCACATAAAATCATATCATAACTCGTCACATGAAATGACAAAACGTTCACATAAAATCACAACATATGATTTACATAAAATCATAATAATATCAAACGTCTAGACTTAAGTGCATGCTCGTATAGTGATGATTACACAAAACCCTAATTGCTAAAGTCAACACAGTCAACACATAAATGTTCATATAACATTTAATATAGTTTACGTTCAGTTAATGCCAGAAAAAGACCTGAAAAGACGGATTGTCACAGGTTAGAGTATTGATATCCTTTGGGATTCTGGCTTGGGTTTGCAGCAGAAAAAGGATATCCTTGAGACGGCGAAGCTGAGGTTCCCAAGAGTGGTGGAATCCAAGGACCCTTGTAGCGTGACTGTGAGGATTCTGGTGGGACAGCTCCTGAGAATCCAGCAGTACTCTCTGCATATCCAGCGGCCTGAGAAGTCATTGTAGGGGCTGTAGTAAAGCCTGATGCTGATTTGTAATTGTAGCGAGACGGATCTGAGGATCCTGAAGCATTGAAGTCAAGATGCCTGGGAAACAGAGGACTTTGCTCCTCCACAGGTTTCCTAGACTTCTTTAGCTGCTTCAATCTCCTTCATCACCGTTTGATTGGTTTTTTCTTGCTGATCCATTTGATTTTTCACCTGCTTAATCAAGGAAAACAAATCATTGTTAGTAATAACAGGATCAACAGATTGAACCTGGGATCCTGTGAAGACAGGATAATCAGTTTTTCTCGGCTGCTCGTCCACTTTCTTCTGACGGTCATTAGTCTTCTTCTGGCTTCCTGGAAAGGAAGGAAGAGGAGGAATGGAGGACGATGTAGAGGCCGAGACAGATTTTCTGTGGGTTTGACATTTTTGAGATTGGAGATCAAATGAAGTGAATAAGGTATGGGATTTTGACAAGATTAAGCACCACTTGCCCCACGGTGGGCGCCAAACTGTTTTGGTCAAAAATTCACTTAGGAATCCTGTATTCCAAACTTAGATTGTGAGGTAGTGTGCTTAACGATCAAATGAGCAAATAATCCAAGTTAGGATGGTGACACAAGGATTTAGCGAGGAAAACTCCAGAATCCTTCGAGTTGCCTCTAGGAATCCTGGATAAAAACCTCGGGAGCCGGCCGAATAGCCGCCTCCTAGTCAATTTTATTGATATTCAAATAAATCGGTACAAGGGGTTGGAGGTTTGATCGATCAGAGCTAAGTGTTACAACGTTTGCAGTGGTAATCGAACTATGTCGAGTGTTGTGTGTGTTCCTATTGATCGAATCCTCGTTTATATAACAAACTAACTACTAACTAACTATCCGGGATTCTCGGGATCTCTTCTCCCCACTTCTCTTGACCGTTGAAGGAGGTTCGACCCACTCTACCACGTGCAAGTTAGTTAAGACCGAGTCTTCAGGAGGTAGTTAAACTCTTTAACGTTCCTGAAAACAAATAAAACACATGGCAAAAATAAAGGTTAGTCGATAATAAATATTCAGGATACCTGACTGGACGGGATTCCCAAACTGTAGCGAGATTCCTGATCTTATGTAGCTTTTCTGTGAGCATCCTGAAATCGACCCCTAACAGAAGTTACAGGGGTGAAAAGATGTGGGTGATGATCGCGGAGGAACTACTCCTAAATGAGCGGACCAAATTAGAGTAGCTTTTATGATTCATCGTAATTCAAAATTCACAGCTGTGAATTCTTATCCACAATCTGAGAATTTGGGGGCAATTCTTGTACCCTGGATTCTGGCCTAAGTTATACTACTATTTTTTTTACAGGTTTGAACCCCAGGATGTCATACATCCAGGGACTGCGTATTTAGTTTGCCTAACCCCAGCATGTACGGTAACCCAGCATGCAGGGGCATAGTGACTAACATATTTTCTTAGACTTTATTTGATCTTAAGTCAGGCACGAAGGATCGAATAACGGTCTTGAAGACTTGTTCAAGAGAAGAAACACGTGCAGAATAAAAATCTCGCCACCAAACTTGGTCAATAACAGCTTGAAGCCATGGAATAAAGATCCCAAGAATCTCAGAGTTATAGTTAGGAACTCTATGTATTTAAACGCGGCTTACGGGCTTATTTTAGACACTTACGTACACTTTTATTCTCACCCACTTGTTATACCCTGGATTCTGGACCGAATTTCACTAATGTTCTTTGACAGGTTGAGACCCCTGGTTGTTGAATATCCAGGGACTGCGCATTCAGTTAATCGGTACCCTGGATTTCCATTTATATTAATAGTACCCTTTATTCGATTAGCATCCCAGGATGTAATGCATTCAATATTTATCTATTTAATCTACCTGATCCCAGCATGCACGGATACCCAGCATGCTAGGGTGAAGTTACTAACCTTTCCATTGACTCTGTGTGATCGAGCCAGGTACGAGAGAATGGATAATGGTCATATAGACTTGGTCAAAGTCAAAGCACGCGTGGAAATGAAGACCCGCCACCAAACTCGGTCAAGTAACGGTCAGAGGTCGTTGGAAGGGAGATCCCAAGAATCTCGGAATTATAGTTAGGATTCATATGTATTTATACGCGGTGTAGGACTTGATTTTTTCACTTACGATCACTTGTACTCTACACCCACTCACTTAGCAATCACCGCAATCAAGTGTACTCGAACCAATTTTTAGTGAAATATACAGGCAACGTGTGTTATCGTTGCCAAGGGGTTTTTATGCCGGCGGCTCTTGGAGACATCCAAGGGTTAAGGGCTTTTTCCCCTCAAAAATCTCGGTGTTCTTAGTTGCATTCAGGGAAGTTGTCATTTGTGTTTCCATTTCTTTTATCCAAACCTTGGATTTTAACCGGTAAAGTTGATTTTATAAACTTAGCATTCAAGGCACCTAACCTCACAAACTAATTTGGTTACTAAATTCACTCTTGCAATTTTTAGCCAAAACAATTTGGCGCCATCCGTGGGACAATTGGTGTCAATATTTTTCCAAACTCTTGTTAGATTTTAACTTGATTTTTACAAAAATTTACCAAAAATGGCAACACAACCGAGTTCCTCGAATGCGTCTACCCCTGCAAGCACTTCCTCTGCAGTCAACACAGCCCTTCCTCCTCCACCACTACGGTTCAGTACGTCTGCAACGACCACTGTGAACCGCAGTACCGGTCGACCTGCCAACCAGGTCGCCACGGGATCAGGACGTGCTGGTGAAATCCCTGTAATGGTCTCCAATGATGAATTCCTCACCATGTTTGCAAAGATGCAGTAGTACATGGAGCAACAACAGAAGGTGAACCAGGATGTGCTTAGAGAAATGGCTAGGCTGAGATCAGAAATGAGTAGGGTGGATCATACACCCGTGTCTCCTATGCAGGCTAGGAGGTTGCAATTCGACAGCCCCATGAATGGGTCTAGCCTAGCAGATGACCTCCAAGTCTTAGATCCAAGACCTGCAATCGCTACTACCTCCGCTACCTTGGCCGATAGACCCAGGGTGTCTACATTCAGGGGAATCTGTCGCGAATCCTGGGGGCACCGCTACCCAAGATGCCGGTAACATCCTAGGAATCCCTAATCTTAATGCTCATACTAATGAATCTGTGCAGGATGCGGGTCTTAGCCCAGTAGTGGCCTGGGAGCTCAGGAAACTAAAAGAAATGATCTCGAGTGTCCTGGGAGTGGTCCAACCCATTCCTGAAGTAGCACCGGCGAGTCATCGACTTTCAAGGTTTGTTCCCCCAATATGTGACGTGGAAATACCCAAGAGGTTCCAAACCCCCAATATGAAGCTGTATGATGGCACAACTGACCCGGAGGAACAAGTGGCCCAGTACATGGAAATGATGGAAGTAATCTATATGCCCCCTGAAATCAAGGAGGCATGCCTATGCAAAGGTTTTGGGTCGACACTCACAGGCTCAGCTTTGAAGTGGCTACTGAGTGTTCCACCCTTTTCTATCACATCTTTTTCTCATTTAGTTAATTTATTCAATAACCAGTTCTCTTGTAGTCGCAGTTTCGAAAAATTGACGAATGATCTTTACAGGGTTACCCAAAATACTAACGAGTCGCTCAGGGATTATGTGAACAGGTTTGGCAGGGAAGTCCTAGATATTCCCAACATGGATATGGCTACCGCAGTCCAAGCATTCAAAATGGGCCTTAAGAAGGATTCACCCTTCTACCAAGATCTTGTGATGAACCCTTGTCACAGGCTTGATGAAGTAAGGCACAGGGCCCTAAGATTCATCAGACTTGAAGAGGACAAGAAAGTGCAAGGAAAGGTGGATGCAGTCCCAGGATACGACTCCTCCAACAGGAAATCAGAACCGGTGCATCCTAGGTCCTAGAGGCCTAAACCCTATTCCAAACCCGATAATCCTAGGGTTAACAGGGTCGATCATGGTGAAGACGAGGATGGTGAAGAGTATCCTACTTTTAATGAGTTCTGTTTTGCTACTGATTTTGCAGGTGTGATTAATGCTATGCAGGATATGGGGGATAAGGCAAGGTGGCCCAGGAAGACGGATAAACAAACATCCTGGAAGGAAAAATCCAAGTGGTGTGCGTACCATGAGGACTTTGTCCATATGACCGAGGATTGCATAGCTATGCGCAAGGAGATCAGTTATCTGTTGAGCAAAGGCTTCCTGAATGAGCTCTTGGGAAGAAAGAAGGACAAATCCAAGGGCGCTGACCCGCCTGCAAAATCCAGGGGCACAGACCAGACCCAGGACGCAGACAGATCACGCGGACATCCTGAGCGAGCAGCATCCCCATCCCCGGATGTAAAGGTAATTTATTTTATTTTTGGTGGATTTGATATATGTGGCACCTCTTATTCCGCAACTAAAAGACACGCAAGGGAGGCCAAGTCAGACGTACCCAGGAAACCAGTCAAGACATCAGTACAAACAGATGTGAAAGACGTTACCTTTGGTGAAGACGACAGGTGCAATGTCATGGACCCTCATCATGATTGGTTGGTGATCACGCTCTATATAGCTAAGCACTTCGTAAAGAGGATCATGATTGATGGGGGCATTTCTATCAACATCATTCAACTCGAAACTTTGACCAAGATGGGAATACCCCAGGATGAGATCATAGCCAAATCCACGGTCCTTATGGGTTTCAGTGGCGAAACAAAGAACACTCTGGAAGAGATGAAGCTCCCAGTATACATTGAAGGAGTGAACTCGATGCAATGTTTTATGTCATGGATGCTCCGTCCAGATACAACATCATCCTGGGCAGACCCTGGATTCATGACATGAAGGTTGTCCCCTCGACCTACCATCGGTGTGTCAAACTACCAACACCCTGGGGAGTAGTCACCATCAACAGCGATCAACAAGAAGCAAAGGACTGCTACACATCATCTATGAAGATTTCAGCAAAGGCCCGTCAAGGATAGCAATTAAAGAAGAAGGCCAGGGACGTCCTAGAGGCAAGGGAGCAGGATGTCAAACAAGTAGTCCTAGATCCCTTGCATCCTAGGAAAAAAGTGTCAATTGGAACTAACATCCCTGGTCCTATTGAAAAAGAGCTGGTGGAATTCCTCAGATCCAGAATGTCAACATTTGCATGGAATACTGAAGACATGACAGGTATATTCAAAAGATGTTATAACGTATAAACTTGGTATTTATCCCTCTTACAGGCCCGTGCATCAAAAGAGATGAAAGTATGCTCCTGAGAAGTATGTGATAATCCAAGAGGAGGTGGAGCCTCTATTGAAGAATATGATGATCAGGGAAGTCAAGTTCCCAAGATGGTTGGCTAATGTGGTGGTAGTGGAGAAGAAAAATGGCAAATGGAGGGTCTGTGTAGATTACACAGACCTGAACCGTGCATGTCCTAAAGACCCTTTTCCCTTACCACACATTGACTCCATGGTAGATGCAACGGCAGGTCATGAAATGTTAACATTCATGGATGCCACCTCAGGATTCCAACAAATTCAAATGGAGCCAAGTGATTAGGAGGATACAACGTTCATTATGCCCACATGTATTTATTGTTATGTTGTTATGCCTTTTGGATTGAAAAATGCAGGGGTAACCTACCAAAGACTGGTGAATATGATGTTCAAAGAAAAGCTAGGAGAAACTATGGAGGTTTATATAGACGACATGGTGGTAAAATCCCTGAATGTCAGCACCCACATCCAGGATGTTAAAGAATCTTTTGATATCTTGGACAAATACAATATGAAGCTGAATCCAGAGAAGTGTCATTTTGGAGTGGGTGCTGGAAAATTCCTGGGTTGCATGGTGACCAAGAGAGGAATCGATGCTAGCCCTGAACAAATTCATGCCATTGTGAATCTGAAGTCACCAGAATCAACCAAGGATGTACAAAGGCAGACAGGCCGGGTTGCAGCCTTGAACAGATTTATCTCCAAATCCTCGGAGAGATGCCAAGATTTCTATGACATCCTGAGAAAGAACAAAAAGTTCGAGTGGACATCCCAGCATGAGCAAGCCTTCCAGGAATTGAAGTCATATTTATCCTCAGCACCTCTCCTCGTGAAGCCAAATCCAGGGGAACCATTGTCCTTGTACCTTGCAGTTTCGAGAAATACAGTAAGTGCAGTCCTAACCAAGGATGCAGAGGGTCAACAACACCTGGTGTATTGTGTAATTAAGAGTCTTCTTGACGCTGAATCCAGGTATTCGCATTTAGAGAAACTTATACTAGCCCTAAGTATGGCTTCTACTAAACTTAGACATTATTTTGAGACTCATACTATACATGTGAAAACTAACTACCCTATAAAGTCTGTCTTGAGAAAACCTGAGATGTCAGGTAGGATGGCAAAATGCTTCTCTGAAGCTGAGTGCTTACAACCTGGTCTACGAAGCAAGAACAACCATAAAATCACAAGCTCTAGCGGACTTTGTGGCTGATTTCAGCAGTGATATCCAAAATGAAGCAGATCAAGAATTCCAGAGCGTGCAGGAAGAAGAATTCTCAGGATGTTGGACCCTATTTACAGATGGGGCATCCAATGTCAGGGGGACAGGCCTTGGAATCATACTGAAATCGCCACAGGGGGACATGATACCCCAGGCTGTTAGGTGTGATTTCCAGGCGACTAACAATGAAGCGGAGTATGAAGCCCTGATTGCTGGCTTACAATTAGCCTTGCATCTTGGGATCCAGAACATCCAAGTATATATTGACTCCTTACTTTTAACTAATCATTTCAATGGATCTTATAAAGTGAAAGGGGAGAAGGTGGCCAAGTACCTAGAAATTGTGAAGGCTATATCCCAGGATTTTCAAACTTTCAACATTCAACAAGTACCCAGGGATGAAAATGCTGAAGCAGATGCACAAGCAAACCTGGGGTCAGCATTCAAGGCAATAGAGGATACACATATCCCCATAATCCACATACTAAGCCCAGCAATCAACCAACAGGTGAACCCAGAAGATATTGATCCTGGGGGCAGGGTCTTGGCATCCGATGCCCAGGATGCACAGCGTCCTGATTCCTAGGATAATTCGTCGTCCTGGACCAGACCTGTCATAGAATACCTACAGAATGGCTCTATCCCAAAGGAAGAAAAGGATACTAGGGCATTCAGAACCAGAATGGCCAGGTATGCCCTTATTAAAGGTAATTTGTATAAAAAAATATGTTGCAGGTACATACCTAAGATGCTTGGAAGATGACGTAGCTCAGGAAGTACTCAAAGACATCCACGAAGGCGACTGTGGGAACCACATAGGGGGCAGGTCTCTAATGTCTAAAATCCTGAGAATAGGTTACTTCTGGCCATCCTTGAGAAAGGATTCCCAGGATTTCGCCCTTAAATGTGATGCTTTCCAGAGACACGCCAATATTCCTCATCACCCTGCCGAACCCTTGCATCATATCCCTGCATCCTGGCCCTTTATGAAGTGGGTAATGGACATCGTGGGAAGTTACCCCGGGCCCCGGGAGGAAAAGTCTTTATGTTAGCAATGACTGATTACTTTTCAAAATGGATAGAGGCTGAGGCATATGTCCAAGTTAGAGAAAAATAAGTCATCTCATTCATCAAGAGGAATATCATAACAAGATTTGACATACCCTCTGAAATAGTGTGTGACAATGGATCTCAATTCATTGGCAAAAGGACTACTAGATTCTGTGAGAGTTAAGGGATAAAAATGATAACTTCTACACTAGTGCATTCTCAGGCTAATGGCCAGGCAGAGTCTAGCAATAAGATCATCATCAACAATTTGGAGAAAAGGCTCAAGGAGAAGAAGGGAAAATGGGCAGAAGAATTACCATTAGCATTGTTGGCCGATAGGACTACATCCAAGAATGCCACAGGCCAGACTCCATTTTCCTTGGTCTTTGGTACAGAGGCAGTCATTCCAACAGAAATGGTGGTCCCAACATTCAGGGTTATCAGTCAAACCCAATGTGCAAATAATGAATCCCTGGCTGACGACCTTGACACCGTGGATGAGCTACGAGAACAAGCTGCTTGGAGAATGGCCGCATATCAACAAAGAATAACTAAAACCTACAACAAACATGTAAGGATCCGAAGATTTAGGGTAGGAGATTTGGTTCTAAGAAAAGAATTTCAGAACACTACAAATCCAGGTGATGGTAAGTTAGCCCCTAAATGGGAAGGTCCCTACTTGATTGATTCAGAGGCAGGTAAGGGGGCATATTGGCTTGCCAACATGGAAGGTGAATTATTACCAAGACCATGGAATGCGATTCACTTGAAAGCCTATCTTATGTAAGTTTAGCACCCCAGGATGTTGTATCCCAGGTATGTCTCCTAATTAAGAAATTGTTCAAGGTATTTCTCTTACATTCTTTATTATTATATAATTCTCTTTTATTTATTATTTTTTATTTTTTATCACTCTCTATAAAATCTACTAACTTTTATGGTCAAGACATTTGAATGGGAATAGGTACATAACCCTGGATGCATGAAGCCAGGGATGTGTTTCTCCTAAGTTAGAGACTGACCATCTCTCATCCGTTTAAGGTATCTAGTATACCTTCTAAGGTTTGAGAGGATATCACCTTTCCTACGTTTGGCTAATCGCTTGTGACGCACGACCCCCGCCTGTAGCGCACGTTAACCCACATATTGGACCCAGGATGTGACGACTGAGAAAATTTTCTTTCATTTGTGACTAACTTGTTAACCACGTTACTCAATTTTCGGGACGAAAATTCTTCAACGAGGGGATACTGTGACAATCCGTCTTTTCAGGTCCTTTCCTGATTTAACCTAAACTTAAAATGTTATAAATGTGTGTGAACATTTATGTGTTGACTGGTGTTGACCTTAGCAATTAGGGTTTTCTATAACCATCACTATACGAGCATACACTTAAAGTCTAGACATTTGATATTCTATGATCGTACGTTGTGATTTCATGAGAACGTTTCGTCATTTCATGTAACAAGTTAACTTATGATTCTATGTGATATATGTATATATATTCACACGATTTATTTTATGATTTTATGTGACAACGTATCATATATGTATTGTTTTATCATTTTTGTGCGAGTTAAATCTAAGATTATAGGTGAATTAAATCCATGATTTTATGCGAAACAAAAATAAATAATTGTGGGTTATTACTTATTATTTTACGGGGTTATCTAGGGTTTATATTCTTATAAACCCTCAAACGTAGAGAGTACTGATATATACTCGTTTGATCATTGTTTACAATCTTTCTGTTAACTCTGTTATGAATCCGTTAACGTTTTAAACTTCAAGGGACCGGTATTGTAAATTCCTAAACTCCTTTGTTACTTAATCAAACATGGAAGGACTAAACCCGCATTTCCTGGAATATGTTATCTATTATCGAAAGTTAGGTGAGGGACTAGATGTGTCAATAAACCATTCCTGATTTAATGATAATGAATAGCCTGGATAAACGAAACTGTCGACC
Organism: Deinandra increscens subsp. villosa; assembly: GCA_039602395.1. Taxonomy (NCBI): domain Eukaryota; kingdom Viridiplantae; phylum Streptophyta; class Magnoliopsida; order Asterales; family Asteraceae; genus Deinandra; species Deinandra increscens. Next base: position 2,643,187 of record JBCNJP010000010.1, on the reverse strand, counting down.
GACTCCTTTCGAATTTCATAACCGGCTCCCTCCGATTCAAGGGTGATTAATCGCCAATTATGGTTGCCATCAAAATGTAGTTATCACCCTCACCACCACCATTTTAATCATTCACACTCACACATCTCCCTCTCTCGTTTCCTATCTAACCGGCGCAAAAACCCCCACCGGAACAAAAGAAATTCCGGCCAACCACCACCCTTCGACCACCAGAAATCACATCATTGTGATCGTGAAACCCCGAAGAACAAGCAGGAGTCGTCAGAAGTTCGAATCCCGTTCATGCTCGGTGTTCGTGTTCGAGCTTCGGGTTCGTTTTCGGCACCTAAAACACATCGAAACTTATCACTGATTCGAGGTAAGCAATCTTTGATGTTAGTCGCATCATTTTGTGTATTTATTTCGTGTTTCACGTTTTTCCGGCGACCGGAACTAGGGTTCCGATCACCGGAGTTCATAATGAAGAAGATGGGGACAGGCGCATATAACTTATATATTTTGCGTGCTGGAATGAAACCAGACGCCAAACTGGCACGGGTGGTAGGGCGCTGGGTTATTCGCTAGAGGCGCGGGTTCGAGTCCCGGCCTCAGCATTTTTAAGCTTTTATTTTCCTGGACTTGATTTCTGGTCACTGTTGGTACACAAAAGGATTTGAGTCGCGATTTAGCCACAGTTGGGCTGCTGGCCGAATGGTTAAAACACTTCTGTTGGTTCGGGAGGTCACGGGTTCAAACCCGGTGACCTCCATAGTTTTTATTTTTGTTGATTTATGTTGTTCTGAGCATGTAGTTACTAGAGTTTGTACCAAAGATTGTTCCTTCTCGTATCCTAACCCCGTAAAAACATATTTGGAACTATTAAAACCTCGTAAATCATATTTTGAATCGTAAAATATGTTTAACTTGTTATTCTAAATTAAAATATATTTCCAACATCTATATATATATATATATATTGATATAAAAATTCTAGTTTTACAAAAAGGTAAAGTATATATATATATATATGTATATATATATATATATATATATATATATATATATATCTTGAGTAGATTAATATATAAACTTATGCCGTTGGATTTTTATTGAAATAACCGAATATTTTATGATAACCTTTAATATATATAAATATACATTGTCTTCGCAAATTCGTTATTAAACGTCACTCGAACACTTAGTAAATATATATTATATATATTTATTTTCTTGAAATCTTTGAACTTAGATAATATATAATATTGATGTATAGTGTATTTTCCCGCGTTACTTCGATAATTACTCGGATTTGGCACACGTGCCATCCTCGACATATTCCGGACTTCACGATCTATCGTTTTTATCGTTATGTTAGACTTAGCCGTTTTGCTTGAACACACACTCATACATTTATGCTCGTTAGGTGATTGATTGCGTTCACAAGACTCGTTCTTGCTACTTGCTTAATTGTTTATCTGGAAACTTTTGCTGTGCAACCTAAGGTGAGTTTCACGGCCCCTTTTACTTATTTTAATCCTGTTGGGGGAGATTAACATGCAAACACTTGAACTGTTAGATAATTATATCACCTGAATGATAGTGGCACACTTATGATAAAGTCCTCACTTTTAGAGTTACTGTCAATGTGACATCAGCGGGAACTTATTTGGTAGATCTACTGGGCCTGACAAGCCCCACCCGGGTCATTCGCGCTGACTCGATTGGATATCGAACGGGTGTTATATACTTCTTAGTCTTAACGAGGCACAATTGAACCTGTCGAGCTTCAGTAACTGGATAGCTAGTTTATCTAGTCAAACGTGCACTGATTTCTTGAAAATAGCCTAGCTAGCTATTGATATATTATCTGGATTTTATTAACTGAACTTGAACATGAACTCGAACTGTTGTTGAACAGTCAACCTTGAACTTAAACTTGAACTGTCGAGGAACAGTTGATTTACACTGAACTAGGACTGTTGTTGAACAGTCGATTTACATTAACTGGAATTGTTTTTGAACTGATAAACCTGTGAACTCACCAACCTTTGTGTTGACACTTTTTAGCATGTTATTTCTCAGGTTGCAGATGTTCGAGTATCACGAGTACGCATGCATGAGACTTTGAAACCCTTTTTGTGTCTTTGAACAAGCCACGTCACCTTGGGTGACGATGTTTTTACATAAATAATTTAATTGTATTTACGCTTCCGCAATTGTAACACTCTGAATTTATATTTTAATGAAATATACAACTTTTATTAATTACTGGTCGTTTGGTGTAACTAATGGACGGCGATCCTGGTTTGTCACGCTCCCTGCGACGCGTTATCGCGCGTGGGATTTTTGAGGGTGTGACACAGGATTATGGGATTGACCTGTGTTAACAACATGGGCGACAACCTAATGATTTATGGACATATAGGGGTCCCCTAAGGTTTTTTGGTGTTTTCACACCAACTTAAGACACACGAGGAAATACCCTAGTTCGCTGGTTCGGCTCGAGGTGGACCCTAGAATTCGCCAGTACGGCATCGGGGCATTGTTTTGGCTAAAAATTACTTAAGTTAAATTAGCAAAGTTTGAACCAAATATGAATGTGAGGTTAGGTGTCTAAAATTCGAATATGAGAATAGTTTGAAATAATCCTGGGACAACAATAGAATTCCAGGGACAAATAACTAAAATCTTTAATCAAAAGATAAGGTTTACTTATGAAATCCGTTAAGAAGCTTAGCAACACAAATGTAACCAGAAATGCAAGTAGGAACACCGAGATTTTGACTAGGGAAAAGCCCTTAGCCCTTAGATGTCTCTAAGGCGCCGCCGGCATAAAAACCCCGGGTAGCGATAACACACGCTACCAATTTATTGATCACTGAAAAATGTCGAGTACAATGTGTTTGCAGAGAGAATAATACGAGAATACAATTGTTTTGGCTAAAAATTACTTAAGTTAAATTAGCAAAGTTTGAACCAAATATGAATGTGAGGTTAGGTGTCTAAAATTCGAATATGAGAATAGTTTGAAATAATCCTGGGACAACAATAGAATTCCAGGGACAAATAACTAAAATCTTTAATCAAAAGATAAGGTTTACTTATGAAATCCGTTAAGAAGCTTAGCAACACAAATGTAACCAGAAATGCAAGTAGGAACACCGAGATTTTGACTAGGGAAAAGCCCTTAGCCCTTAGATGTCTCTAAGGCGCCGCCGGCATAAAAACCCCGGGTAGCGATAACACACGCTACCAATTTATTGATCACTGAAAAATGTCGAGTACAATGTGTTTGCAGAGAGAATAATACGAGAATACAATCAGTAAAGCTCGAATGAATGAAAAATGAACGACTAAAGGTCCTATTTATACTCCGAGAGCTCCAATGACTCGTCCGATATTCCAGGGGTCTTCAACTGTTCTTCCGATATTCCAGGGATCCCCTCTCCAACGTCTCTTTCCGTTAGTTGACCGAGTTTCCAGCCAACTGACTTTGACCACGTGCTAAATGAGTCTTCAGCTTTCCTTATTCGACCGTTTGAGTGACTTTGTCAACCTGTCGTCACTTAGATAAAAGCACGAGACACGTTAGTAACGAAATCCTAGCATGCAGGGTCATTTCCACATGCTGGGTCATTGTAAAAATAAGGGCAATCCTTGGATTAGATCATATAAGTGTAAAATAAAATAAAGGTAAACCCTCCCGTCTGATGTTAATCATCCTGGGTCATCGAACATTACCTGTCAACATCCAGGGTCATACAATTCCAAGGTCATACCTGCCCTTTGTCCATCCAGGGTTACTTTGTACTTTACCTGTGCCCTGGATTATTAACCGAGAATTCGGGGTATAACAATTGCCCCCAAATTTTCGCAAGTGGATAGAACTTACAGCTGTGAAAATTTGAATTTTTGGGTCACATCACCCCTTATCTTTAATCGTGGCCGTTAAATCTGCATCCACGACGCCACGTCTCAAGATATTTCGCTTCATCTCTGTAACTTCTCATTTTCTTTAAATACTACCCTTAACCTCTCCTTTCTTCACACAAATTTTTCGAGAGCAAGGGTTTTCCTCCGACGTTTCCAGCTTCCGATTTTCTTCATTCAGGTAAACTTTCCGATCTCGCCTTCTTCTTCATTAGCTCCGACCATGACTCGGAAAAAGATCCGGTCAGAAACCTTAACTAAAAAGACTGGGATAGAGGATTTCCTCGACCAGCGTTACCTCCAAAATCGAGAGCTCGAAACCTGCACTTTTACCGACGACGACATCGCTGCATTGTTGTCGTCGGGTCTTTTTCCTGAATCCGCTGAGATCAGGCCTTTTGATGCAAGGCTCCGATCAGATTTCTGCTCGGAGACTTGGGTTTGTTTTCCTTTCACTCCTTTTTCTATGGGTCTCTCTTATCCTTTCTCCGGCCTCCTGGCCGAGTTTTTCGAGGCCACCGGTCTTGCCTACGCCCAAACCCTTCCTATCATTTGGAGGATCCTGGGTACCATCGATCGTTTGAACAATGAGTTCGATTCCCTGGTTGGTCTGCCTGAGCTGGCCCTGGGTTATGAACTCAAATCCCACGGCAACAATCGATTCCTGTTCAAAGCCCTGAGCAAAGAGGTTCAGATGATTCCTCGGGCTTCCTTTTATGAGGAATGGAAAGGGAAATTTTTCTTTGTCAAGAGGTCCACTATTCCAGGAGGGATGAGCCTTCCAATTAGATGGAGAGTAGATGGTAGGTTTTTACCTGCATTAGGAATTAGGATTATATTTTATTCAGACACTTACCCTGGATTTGTGTTTTGCAGTTCCCAGCCTGAGCTCCGTTGGTCCTGCAAATTCAGGGACACTCGAAAGATTCGAGGCCTTCCTGACCGTTAGTGAAGTTGATAGAGAATTCAGAACCGATCTCCACCAAGCTGCTTCTTCCACCTCGCAAACTATGTCAAGTTGTAAGTATATCGGTACCCTGCATTTTTCTGCCTTGAATTTTATCGATTTCTAACACTTTTGCTTTTTTAGCTGCTGCCACTCCTGTCAACCTGGAAAACATTGATCTGGACGACTTTCTGCTAGGCGAATCCGAACAGGACCTGCAAGTCATTACCTCTGTGAAGACC